>JBBPQP010000810.1:0-17191 GCA_038092555.1 Boletus subgraveolens
CCAGACCCTAAAAGGGAAAATCAGTGGGCGTTGTCAATGTGGATCAAAGAGCCGCACATGACGATAGTCTCGTTGGACAAGGTGAGATTCCATTGCAGTACCATCTCTTCCCAAACGACGGGGGTCTTGCCCTGCGCAATGAGTGCGCCGTGGGTGCTCTGCGTAAACGTGGCGAGGGCCTCGACGAGAGTTGTGTTGGTCGCGTTGAGTTGTTGCTGAGTGGGGATGTCATTGGCGTAGCAGTTGGTATTGAGCTCATCCCCGCCGGTACCAAAGTAGGAAGAGGGGAGGGTCGAGGCGATATCGCTGATGAGAGAGGTGGTGAAGTTGACGACCTCGGGGAGGGCAAAGCGGAGTTGTCCAGCGGGGGGCTCGTTGGCGTAGGTTAACCAGGGTGATGCATCGAAGCAGGCGACGTAGTCGGGATGGGACGCGCCGATGATGGCGGTGTGACCCGGGGTATCGATTTCCTGAGCACCAGTGTCAGCCGCAATCCTACCGCTATTTCGATCAGCGCACCAACAGGACATCAATGCCACGCTGCGACACACGCGCGAAACGTGAGCAACAGGACGAACGTGGGTAGCAAGCGACGTACTGCAGCAGCATACTGAACGATGTATTGCACGTCGCTCTCGCTGTAGGTCTCGTCGGCGGAGTAGGCACCATTTGCAGCGAGTTCCGGGTGCTGAGCGACCTCGAGGGGGAAACTCTGACTGTCGGTGATGTGCCAATGGAAGGTATTGATCTTGACCCAACTCATCGCGTCGAGCGTCCTCAGCAAGTCCTCGAGCGGGAAGCTACACGCCAGACATCACTCCACGTTGAGCGAGAGAGAGGTAGAAGTGTACGCACAAGTTCCGCGCGGTATCGAGCGCGAATCCACGAAAGGGCTATACATACAGTACTACCGCGTCAGCACATGCTGCACCGAACTAAGCGACACGACACGCACATAAGCAGGGGTGTCCGTGATCGCGATCGGCGCCTCCAGCGTATACGTCTTCCCCCCATAATAATACCACAACTGGCCAAACGTCGTCAACCCGCGGTAGAGTCCCAACGTCGAATTGGCAGTCAGCGTCGCAGCGGATCCGTCGGACGGGATAGTGAGAACGTATTCTTCACTGCGCGTGCCGTAGGGCTTGACAGACTCCGAAGCAATGCTGTCGACGGGCGCGCCGGAAGCGAGGGTGAGCTGGAGCGAGGAAAGTGAGTGGGCATTGGTGAGCGCGGCAGTGTCGTTGGCGCCGCGACCGACGACGAGACGACCGAGCTTGTCGTTCTCGAGGTAGTATTGGGCCTGTTCGACGGCTTCGTAGAGATCCACGGGCGCGTTGTCAATGGCGACGTCAAACTTGAAAGCAGGGTCGAGGATGAGGGCTGTGGTGCCGGTGTCGAGGGCGGCGGGGATGGGCCAGAGGGCCAAGACGGCGGGGAGGAGAGAAAGGGCGAGTAAGAGACGGACTGCCATCGCTCGGTCATGATGGGACTTTAGATGGCATTTTTATGTTCGCTGGTGAGGTCATGTGTGCGGAAGTAATTACATATCTGTGGGAAGTCTCATCCAAACAATCGACCAATACAATTCTCTGCCTCACACCGGCACTGTGCATAAACCGCGTGCTCTCGGACCATCTCCTCCCCTCCATCCCTCGCCGCTTCAATCTCTTCCCGTTTCTCCTATATCCTGTGTCAGCACAGATCCATCTCACAAGCATCTGTACTCACATCGATATCCCCATAGTACGAGAAACAGAGCTCCTCCCAGGGCTCCACCTCCCGTGTCGTAAACACCGCCAACAGCGGCTTGTCGACGTCCGCATCATCGATATAACAGGCAAATATCTTGCAGTTGGGGTCACAGCTGTGATTCTGCACCACGTTCAGCCCCACTACAGCCGACACGGTTGCACCAACTCACCAAAAACCGCGCAAACTGTCCGCGTCCATCACCATCAGTTCACACGTCACTTCAATCAATATGCACTCACGTTTCCAGCATGGTATGCATCCACCACGTAAAGGTTTTCCCAATCATCTGGGTTCTCCATCCCAAGTTTCAGGTGATGAAAGTCGACCGAGAACAGGTACGTCCGTCCATACGTGTCATAGTACCTGTGGACTGTTGGTGCACACGTGAATCAATCATTGGCATCACACGTACCTGCCACGCGCCTCGCCTTCCTGTTCCGTCAATAACTCCCCTGCATAAATACCAAGATAGGCCCCTTTTGGTATCTTTTTGTTCCCAGCAAACACCCCTGTAACGTACTTGAGTAAAAAACGCACAGAATTTAAAATAACTTCGTTACCCCAACCCTTGTGGGCCGTCTTTGCAATGTGAACGGGCCACTTGCGGCCGTTCTGCACCACCTGCCAATATCATCGTCGTCATCAGTGACATTTATTCAAATACACAAAAAACATACTCACCCGGTTGGGACAGTCTTCGTCACAGCGACAGAACTGGTTGCACTCGAAGATAGGGCATTCCAGCCGCTGCAGTAACCCCTTGTGGTCATACACAAAGGGTGATCCCGGCCACGTCGGCGGTATAATCTCGCCATCGATGTACGGTCGCACCCACCGAAGTTGCCTTTGCGCGCATGCACAGTTGCCCGACTTGGGATCACACACCCCCACACAGTCACAACCCTCCAACCCCTTCACGTCCGGTGGCGGCACACCCTCCCCATGCCACATCTCGTTTGTATAATGGAATTCCCACGGCGGCGTCACCTCCTCTCCGATACCGTTGTCAAAGATCTCGATCGATGGCGCCTCGAGTTCGTTATTCATGGCTTCCCGGATGTGTGCCTCAAATATCTCGCGTGCGACATGAGAATTGCGAAACGAGGCAGGGAGAACGTTCATGTTGTCTTGCAACGAATGTGGAAGGTCTCTCGCGAGCCGGAATTCTGGCGGACGTTCCCGTTCCTCGGCCACGTGCGATGCCCATGTGGTGATGCGGTACCTCTCGGTGGTAAGCTCCGAGGTATGCCCGTCCTTTGCTTGATCGGAGACAGGTGCAGGGCGGCGAAGGAGATCTACCGCGTCGACAGAGGACGTCGCTCTCAAGTGCGACCTCCGTTTTGAACCATGGTGAGGTGAACGCGAGCATGATCGGCGAGGCGCCAGTGACGTGCTGGATGCAGTCCTACTACTGGGAGTCGAATCACTGGGCACCACCTCCGACTGTGTGACGTGAGCGCGAAATAGTCTCCAGATATGCTCGGCCACCTACCTCTGATTCGCACTCGGCGCGTACTGTCAAAAGTGCAACACACTCGTCCATTGAGTCCGCGTCACCTGAACGACGTCGCTGGTGGGTATGGTCGTGCGCAACGTTTTGGTCAGAGTCTTTCGGGGAAGAGGGAGGCTCGGCAGATAAAGCGCTGTCGTCTTCAGGCAGAATGAGATCAGGTGTCGTCACGTGAGACGAGATCTCGACAGGATCGACTGCTTGTATGACGCGTTCCTCGGACGCAACTGCGCGCGCACTCTGTAGGATACACGTGTGAGATTGATAACTCCATCTTGGCGTTCACGTACCTCGATCGTATTCTCCAATGCCAACGGCTCACCCGACGCAATAGTATTAAGCTCTTCGACAGGCTAATCACAGCACGTCTTAGCCCTTTCCTTGTGCACGTGAAAAAGCATTTTCACGTACCACATTCTCCTCTGTTTGTCTGGGAAGATCATCCAAAACCGTTTGCCCTTCATCACCTCCACACGTCTCGAGATCCTCGGGAGGGCTATCGACCTGACCAATGGATCAGCACCCTTGTACCCAACCCAATCAACACCTCTCCACTCACCACCATCGCGTCCACAACCGACTAATCCAAAACAGCGCTCGTCAGCAATGCCAAACAGAACACAGAGCATACACGCGCATCGCACCTCGTCGATTATGTCCATCTCTCCAACTTTGTCCGCCTCGTCCACTGCGACCGCCTCCGTCTCCACCTTCACCTCCGCCTCTGTTTGCGACAAATGCACTGACGCGAGCTCCAACAACGCATCAGCCCCGTCCGTCTCGTCCTCGTCCTCGTTTTCGTTCTCACCCTCACCCTCTTCCTTGCCCTCTTCCTCACCTTCGTCCTCACCTTCGTCCTCACCCTCTTCCTCACCCTCACCCTCCGCCCCGCTCCCCGTATCTGATTCGCCTTCACCATTACCCACATCCTCACCCAACGCCACCCCGTCATCCACACACGTCGAATCAATATGACCATCCCCCATGTCGACATCCATCGCATTCGTATCGTCAGCGGGTCCATCCACACAAACGTCCGACACCGGAGACTGAACCGTAACTGGAGCCACATCTGATGTCACAGGCGACACCACCGATGGCGACAAAGGCACCGACACCGATCCAGACTCTGAGGACTTAGGCCCTCTTGGCGGTTCTGTGTGAGGGAATGGCTTGGTACCAGGTCGCAATTGCACGTCATCGGTCCCAGTCCCCGTCCTTATGTCCGTGTCCGTGCTAGCACCAATGCGCGCCCCAGACATCTGCTTTGGCGAGTCCCGCACGATATACGCCATGAAGGCCGCCGATGCAGACTCCCGTCTTCCATGCCGAGACTCCCTCCTCTTGGACTTCTGCGAACCCAACAAGGACGCGTTCGGGCTCACGCCCATGGAAACGCGGGACCGTGTCGCGGTGGGTGAGACAAAGGCATCCTCGGCGTAGGCGACCTCCTTGCCCTTGCCCTTGCTGGCGCTCTTTCCCTTTCCCTCTCCTCCTTGGAGATCGTCGTGGTCGTGGTCGTGGTCGCTCTTGCCCCGTGACTGCGTGGGCGAGATAAATGCCTCAAATGAAACGAAAGAAACATCCCGTCGTCGTTTCGCACTCGCACTCGGCCCACCCGACGCCACACCCGATCCCAAAGCAGACACGGTCGTGCTCTTCGTACTCGCTCCCTCCGACGGCAAAGCCAGTTGATCATCTCCATTTGTCAATCCTGGTGCAGGTACCATGACAGGCTCAGCCGGCGCGTGAGTGTCCCCATCTTCATCGAACGCGCACGTAGGCGTAGGCGTAGGGGTGGACGTGGACGCGAGCGTCGGCCGACTAGGCTGACTCGCACTCACGTTCCGCCTCGCCAACAACATCCGAATATCATTCAAACTCGGCGTTCGCCCAAGCACCCTCGTCGACTGCGATCGCGAAGACGACGGTGTCGGCGTCGAGGGCTGTGAGGGCTGTGAAGGCGGTCTTGCCTCCACCGGACCTTGACCAGCGCTCGTTGGAGGTGCAGGTGTAGTGGCAGACCCAGACCCAGACGCGGTGACCTCCTCGACGGCTGGATAACGTACGTCAGATAGGATGAAATGCTCTACTGGGATGGACGCACCCGTGGGATCGACTACGTTTCGCCTCCGGGCCAGCCCGCGTTGTTCTTCAAACGCCTCCAATCGTTCCCGACGCACCTCGTTGAGCGCGTCCACTAGGGACATGGGCGCACTCGGACGGGGTATGCGTGGTGGAGCGATAAACGGCCGACTCGATGAGCGAGGAAGTGATTGTGTTGCCGGAGGGGCTTGGGACGGCGTCGGTTGAGTAGAAGTAGATGCTGGTAGACCGTCGGTTGTAGTGGTACTCGGCTCCACGATCGGTGGTTGAACTTGTGCTGTAGACGACGTACTTTGCGTGTCGGATGCCCTCGGCGGCGCTGCTGCTGGTTGCTGCGCTAGCGGCGATGGCGATGGCAATTGCGTTGGAACGACCGCCTCAGGCATCGCAGTGGCAGTATCGTCCTGCATATCAGCATCCACTGGTGCACCACTCAACGCACTCCTCTCCCCCACACTCACAGGCGCTTTCCCAGACAACCATCCAGCGCCACTCAACGCTCTCGAGAAGAACGGGTTTTCCCGTGCTTCCGGAAGCGGCCGTTTAAACCGCATTCCCTTGTACGACGAGATATCTGGCATGACAAGCATCCTCGTGCGCCCAAGTGGCTGTGACGCGGTCGAACGCGGGCTTCCAGACGATGGAGACAAAGAAGCTGATGCTGACGAGGTGGGGTGTGCAATAGTGGACGTCGGCGCGAGTTTCGCCACGACAGGCTCGGATGAAGACGAAGACGAAACACGACCCGGCGCGACAGAACCAGAACTCGGTAACTTGCCCTCCGTCGTCCGCACCTCCCGCCCGACCTCCTGACTCCCGATCTCCCCACTCTCCGGCGTGTCTGGCCTACAGGTAGACGGCTCATTCGGGTCTACCTCACCTTCCTCGAGGTTTTGCATACGCACATCCTCATCCCCATCGACGTTGGCACTGTCCTCGCTCCCAGGAATCGACGAACCCTCGCCCTCTCGCGTCGGCACTCCCAGACCACTTGCGGCTCCACCTTCCGCTTCTCTCACCTCGCCTCCATCTCCACCTCCCGAAAGCGCATCTTCCCCCATCGCCTGGTCCGTATCCCCTTCCAACTGATCTATATTCACGTACGAATCGAAAAACGCATCCTGTCCCGATACGTCCTCGTCCCCCTCTGGTACGCTCGTACTATTTGCAGTGCGCGACGAAACCACTGCTGGCAACGTCGCCAACGAAGGTTCAATATTGAGACCATCCCACCCTTCCAAAGGGCCATCCGAGTTGACATCGTCGCCAGTAGTGTCGAAAATGATATCGTTGAACGGATCGTCAAAGTCGTCCGGTGGGGGACCGTAAGAAGGTGACGGGCTCAATTGGGAGGGTGGTTCAGCGTCTTTTTGTTGTGTATCTTGGGTTCTTGTTGGAAGTGGAGGCCCGGGTAGCTGCGCAGGTGCTGGTGCCGATACTGTTGCAACTTTAGGTGCTGATGACGATGCTTCTGGCGGCCCCTGAGGCGGATGCAGTGGTGGAGTGACCCGGTTCACACCCGACGCTGAAACCGTCGGACGTCCCGCCACAACACCTCCGGCACCCGCCTCCTCCTCGCTGTCCGAAATCAAAATTACCTCTGGATCCATACGGGGCGGCGCCCGCGTCCGATTCGCCCCACTCCCCTGCGTCCTGGCGGGTCCAGTCTTTCGCCGCTGTGTCGGACGGATCGCCGGGGATCGATCATCTTCCGAACTGCTTATGATGATGATCGGATCGTCCTTGTTCGCCGATGCGTTCTGTCGGCGACCAGAAGCGGTAGATGACTGAGACGGACGAGGACGACGCGCCAAATCGCTCAAGTCTATCAGCTCAACATCGTCGCCCCCACGTTGTCTGGCCACGTCCAGTGGACGCGCGCGCCCTATCCCCATCTCGTCTTCGTAACTCGTGCGTTTTGCTAATGACGAAAAGTAGAGAGGTAGTTGAATGTATTAGGATGTGAACGCGAGAAGAGGATGCACAACGACTTACGTTTCCACTTGGGTCTGATACGGGTCCATGCGACCGATTCGTTCCTCGAGTCATCTGTGTTCATATAGATTTAGATGAAATGACACGAAGAATCAATACGAGAACCTATCGTCGACGAAAAAGCAAAGGGAAAGGAAAGAGACGCACCCGGCTTTTGTGCATTCTTTAGCAACCCCGCCGTAGACACCTTCCGAATGTTCTTTGCCGGTGCTGTATGCTTGCGGGCTGTTGAAGGTAGCCCACGTCGCGATGATCCCGCCCCATCTCGTTGTTCTCGCGTCTTCTCCTTTTCTCTTTCCTTTTCCTTGTCCCGCGTGATCGCTTTTTGAACCGCCTGCGAAAGTGTCTTGGGAAAATCCGACGACGAGCCAGACATCCCACTGTTCGCACTCTCAAACCGAGACGCTCTCACACTGTTCGGCGTAAACGTTTTCACCCCATTCTTTTTCCGAGTAGACGGCGACGCAGGAGGAAGAAGAGGGGGGCGTTGCGTGCGCGAGGCCTCGTGGCCCGCGTCCCCAGTCGACGGTGATGCCAAGGACGACAACGACGGTCCGTTCAAATCCAGATCCAACCGTGGTGCCTTGTGTGGTTTTCCTCGCGCAGACGCAGACCCCACCGACGTCTCGTCCGTCGCCCGTGCTTTGCGTTTCGAGATAGGAGCTGATTTGTGCTGTTCTGTATCGTCGTCGTCGCCGTTGCTCATGTTCACTGAGTCTGCGTCAACGTCTGCGTCAATGTCAAAGTCGGAACGGACGCTCGTAGTGCGTGTCGATGGTGAACTGCTGGGTTCTGAATGCCAAAGTGACGAAAAAGGAGGCGCGTGGGTTAGTCATGTTGGTGTTGCAAGTCTGTTGGTGCCACATACGGTCAAGGACAGTCCATGTCGGACCTGGAGAGGCCTTTCGCTGTTCATATGTCATCCAAAACGTTCCGCGTTGAATGTGACAGTCGAACGGACAGTATTTGCAAAATTTAGTTGAACCGACAACCCTTTCTCATTATTGGCGCCGAACTTTGTAGTGACAGCGGTCTGGACCAAAAATATTTTGTATCTTCTATCGTAGCATCGGTCCATCGATCCTTGGTTCGAAATACCTAATTAAGACGGATGTCCCCAATGGATCCCCAACGACTGCGTTCGTAAATACTGACATCGAGCCTACTGGACGAGTATCATCGCGAAAAAGAACAAGTATACGACGTAAAAACGCTACATAGTGTCCGAAGATACACCAAATGATATCAGCGTGAAAAGCGTCAGTAAGAGGATGAGAAGGGAGAGGAAACGGAGCAGCCCGCGATCGTAATCGTCCATAGCACTGCTCGGGAAAAGAGACGTCTCGTTCCAAAACAAGCTTCTTGTACATCCCGATAAGGCATTCCTGCGTATGTGGATGTCTACTCTCCAGCAAACAGACGCACGATCAGGTAAGCAGTCGAACCAAGGAAACGAACGACTGTTGAAATTTTGAATACACCGAACAAGAGTGAATAATATGATCTCTTACATGCTAGCCCTGCGACAGAGAACAAGATAAAGGACATGTAACCATTCACAGATTGCGAAGCTTGCCCGCTCCCTGGACTCGGTGTCGCAGAACTGTCCCAGACACGATGATGAGCTCACGTAAGGCTGACAAAACAAAAAGGACAAAACATACACGACAACGGCGGCTAGTAAACCCTGCATGGATCTGTCAGTAAACGAAACCCATCATTCATAGTGGATGGAAACAAACATTGCCCAACGTCCACGCCAACAACACCTGCAACCAGGGCCAAAAAATCAGCCACGATCTCGACAATCAGGGTCGCTATGGCTCACGTTTGTTCGGAAAGTTTTGTAGTAGTCCTCTTGTCGAGTCGCCGAGTCTACTTTTCGTTCCTCTTTCGGCGGCTTTGTAGACAGGACATGTATCGCGTCTTCGTAGGCAGCATTGATGTCCGTCTCCGCGGTGGATACTTCAACTTCAACTTCGTTCTTATTCGGACCTTTACCAGAGATAACCCCGAGGTCAGTGAGAACAATGTTGTCACCCTTTGTACCCCACGACACGTCGTGGACGTTAGCGAACTGGGAAGCAGTGATAAGTGACACGTCTCAGAGAAAACAACTGGTCGAAACGCACAGCGTATACATTCAAAATCGAGATATATGATGGTGCCATCAAAAGGTACTGTACGAAGGAGGTGATCATGTGCCACGGTTCAAACTAGATTATTGTCAGTTATTTCGACGCGCCACATATGGAACATGGACGTACGAATAAGAGCGATGAGATGATATAAAGTCCAAGCGTAGCCGCAAGCGAAAGGATGATGTTTCGGAAGATGGTATTCGTGAAGAAATCGCTAATTTGGACGGCACGACCCTCTGATTGGGCAACGCTCTCAACTCCCTTGTAAGCAAGCAGGAATGCTGAGACCTATTACGCGCATCATCAGTGTCAGCATGAATCTGACAGGAGAGAAGTTCGTAACACGCACCGTCATGTAAATCGTGATCAACGCAAACCCTAAGAAAGCCAGGATATACGCCCACTTGGCGCCTTGTGGCCGATTACCCAGTGAAAGCAGGAAACACGTGAGGAGAAGCCCCAAGTAAAAGTAATTGAGAACGAGGTTGAGGTAATGCAAACTCGAGATGTAGTCCTCCAGCGCATTTGTGAGGATGATAAAGGCAATGTAGTAGTTGCCCTGGCACAAGTTCGACATCACCAAGACGATCGAGATGAAGAGAGACAACACGTACGAGGGAGAACCAGGAGAATATCAAGTTATACAGCTGATAGAACATTTCAACATGTATCCAAAACTTGCGGATGAAACTGTGTGACGAGCGATAGATGTAGTGGAAATGAAAGGTACTGTGCACAGCGGCGAAGAATGAACCATTGAGCCAACGCCGACGTTGCGATATCAACTCTGGAACTTGATCCGGGACATCGGTAACACCATAGGCCGACTTGACATAGTGAAGGATCCATGAACCTCCGCGCTTCGAGACCAACTCCCAACACAATATCTAACATACCCATGAATGATTGAATCACAACAGAACTGGTCACTTACCCGATCCTCGGCAAGATACATGTTGGCAGTGAAGATATCCGCGCCTGCGCCATGCATCTTCTCTCCCAAAAAGTACTTTTGTAAAGGGCCTTCTCCCCTTTCGTCGTTTTGCAGAGCGATATACCGATATGCACTGAATGCACCAGGTAACACCGTGATATATCCAAACACGCTTTCTAGAGGTTTGTCCAAGATGTTGGACATCTTGTACTCAAAGTTTTGTGCGGCGACAAGTGGATTAAGGAGGTATTGTCCATACTTGCCTTTGAGCGCCACAATCTCTCCGCAAGCCCCACCCACGTTGGAGTTGATATCGAAGGCTTTCCAGAGATGGTATATGGAAGTGGGACCGGGCATCGTGCCAACGTCGAGCAGTACACAGACATTGGGTTGGAGGATGGGCCCAAAAGCGTTGAAGAACCAGCGATGGGAGTTGATTTTCTTCTGGTTCTTTTCTTTGAGGCAAAAAATGAGCTGGACAGGGATTATACCCTTCTCTGCTCCCTCAATTTTCATCGAGGGCGAGACAGAGACTACCATGTGTCAGGATATTTCACGTGTAGCATGCACCGTACTTACTCTGAGTGGTATACTCGAAGATGTGGGCTGCCACAGGTTTCCCATTCACAACGTTCTTTTCCCCCGTTAGTGGAGCCCAAACGAACAATCAGGACACATACCTTGGCTATCCCCTCTTGATATGCACCCATCGCAGCGATGACACTCAACGTCCGGGAGTTGATCTTTTGACGACCGTCACTAACGATGCAAACCACGACCTTCTTCCACCCGTCCTTGCCCCACGTCTTACTCCGGTCCCGCTTACATAAATGGGCAATGTTCTTGATGACACCATGCATCGATCGGCAAAACAGTTCCTCGTCCTCGTTATACATCGTCATGACAATAAATAATTCCGTGCGTCGTGGGGGGTCATAAAGGACCTGCCTCAGTGTAAACCCATCATCTTTAAAGGCGTTTGGATCGCACGTCGCTGCCGAGTACCGCATGTGCGTAAATTCCCGCTCGTTGCGCAACGCACACATATCGAGCAATTTAGAAGGGACGGCGGAGTCAAGGACGAAGTTGCCGTGGAACAGCTCGACCTTTTTGATCGTTTTGTATCGCCGTGGAACGCGTTGCGGTATCCGGCCGTACCGGATGTTGGACTCGAGTTGGGCGTCATCGGCATCTGGGAGGTTGTCGTAGCCACCGGGCATAGTGGTACGGGGGTAAGGGCTTTCTCTCTGTAGAAGCGGCATGTCACCTGCGTCAATGTCGTCTTCGTGGCCGTTATACGAGGCACGTTCAAACTGCGACTGCGGAGGTGGACCAGGCGTGTGTGACTGCTGGCCTTCATATAGATTGTATGTGGCGCCGAAGTGATCATTCACATGCTCTGGTGGGGATGTGACTGGTGGAATGACTGAGTACGTTTCTTGTAGGGGATAGACTTCTTCTGGTTGCTGCTGGAATGGATTGTGCAGCGGTGCGGGTGCGAGCGAGGAGGGCTGGGTCTCTGGAGTTTGGAAGGGATCTGGGAGATGATAGGGCTGGTTGGTATCGTACTGTACTGAATATTGGGAGTCGTATTGATTGTATTGTGACTGGCGAGGCAGATTCGTGGGTTGGGTTGGATAAGGGCTGTATCCGTCGTTGTAATGGCCGTGCTGTGCCTCGTCCGCCTTGGTGTCGTTTGCTCAATGAATTCTGGACATTATACTGGATATTGACTTACCTCTAGGTATCTGGACATGTTTGCGCGTTCGAGTTCGTCGCAGCACCAGTGGGTTTATGAACAAAAGCCGAAGCAACGCCGGGTTGGGGCAGTTCCTGTCAGTGGCTGTGCCTTCAAACTGCCAAGTCCTTCCGGCCCGTTTCGGCGGTTGCTCTGTTGCTCTTCTCCGCAGCCGCAGTGAATAGCCCACGATCGAGCTCAGCGCTGGTGTCAAATTTTACCCTTCTAATTCGTGGCCGAGGATGACAACATGTCATCCCACACCTCCTTCAGGGCCCAAATATCAGAAACGACAAGTATCGAGCGTCATCAAGATGAAATGGGTATTATATGTAAAGGAAGGGTGTCCTTCATGCTTCTACCCTACAGCAGTAGGGCCAGTGGAATCAACAAACGAGATATTGGACGCTACGAAGCTTCAGTCCTTAGACTCATCGACCACAGTTCCGGATTCTATTTCTACTTCTCCGGTGGATTCGCGTTTTCTTCGCCTGAGAAGTCTAGCAGGGTATGTGAGCATCGGGAAGATGACTGATGGCAACATGCTGGCGAGGACAAGGCTCGTCGCAAGAGCAGGGGATCCGGATAATGCAACAAGTCCGGTAACGCGAACGATGACGAAGCCGATGTCAAGTACGGCAAGGTGAATAGCAAACGTCGCATAACCGATACGCTCAGCGCGTTCCTGGACGGACGACGTCATGACAGCCATGTTAGAGAAGGGATCGCCATGTCGGACAAGATGCATACCTTTAGCTCCGCAGGTGAGAGTCGACCATAGTGGATGTGCATGTTCTCAGCCATAACCAGGAAAGACATTGTACATAACATGAAGAAGTAGTTGCCGTTGCTGAGGTGAATGCTACGAGGTATCGTTAGTCGATATTCGTGGAGAGACGACGATAGCTCCCTACGTGAAGCAGCTACGGAACTGTACAGTGGTTCCCGCAAAGGTGAGATATGATGAAGTATGAACTGAACGAGGTGCTCACTAGCTCAATGGACCAATCCATCCGATCATTCAGAGCTGCTCTGACGTCTTCAAAGTCGTGTGACGATCGCATCATATCATATAGGGTAAGTCCGAGTATGTGTCGAGTGAGGGTGTTGAATATCTTTGAGACGGACGCTTGCATGTTGGAGAAAAGGCGGTATGCAGGTATAATGGAGTAGGTTGGTTCTTGGTGGGACGTCTTAAGTAGGTGCCCAGAGGCTGAGATCATTCAATTTTCTATCTTTCGCGAACATTGTCGAGAACAACTGGTGGCATTGCCTTGTCCCTGGCTGCCCTACAGGCTTTCGTGGTCATGGTATCCATTTGGGAATCTAGGATGATGATGACCCCAAATCGGTACCATATATGGCAATATGTTGTGCGGTTCGTCGCTACAGGTTTTGCAACGGTTAACCTTCGAGCTCGAGCGACGACGGGACGGACGTGCCATGCATCGCCCTTTTTGGCCAATAGGATGAGGACGATGAACAGAATAGACTTATACGGCAAGTCAAGATGATGTTCTGCGGTACACGTTTGTCGTGCTCATGCGGCCAGCGCTCCGCCCGATACATGCGGAATCCCCTCATAGCCCAGCAAAAGCATTCAGAAATACCATAGATGGAAAGTGGAGGATGATGAGGATCGGAAGTAAATCGGTACTTGTCCGTTCTGAATCTATTTCCATCCTGATTGAATCTATTGATGATCGCACTCTGGATTACATAGTACACATGGGTGAACGATGGTCCCACCAATGTGTTCTCAACCGGATGCGTAGTGAACTTGCTGGTTCTGGAAAGAGGAGGATGAGGTTGCATGATTCTGCGAAGCCATACGGGGAATTGAGTTTGATAACCGTACTATTAGGCATAAGCCCCTTGGATCCTATGACTACATGTCGCCGTTTCCTTGTCGTGGAGTGGACGACAACAATTATTACTTGCTGGACACTTGCACTTGCAGGGAAACGAAGACCTACGGTCGCCCCGCTAGTTACCCGGTCGAAGTATCCACTCCGGCGCTTGGGGCCTGCGGTAGGACTCCAAACCACTGTGACATCCCTCAGGATGTAC
This sequence comes from Boletus subgraveolens, assembly GCA_038092555.1. Taxonomy (NCBI): domain Eukaryota; kingdom Fungi; phylum Basidiomycota; class Agaricomycetes; order Boletales; family Boletaceae; genus Boletus; species Boletus subgraveolens. The sequence continues at coordinate 14,250 of JBBPQP010000810.1, forward strand.
ATGCAGCCACTCAGGATCTTAGCGAGCTAATGTCGACCACCAAGTACTGCCAGAAATTGTCTCGAGGTACCGAGAAAACGAGCAGAAGAACACAACATCTACATTCCGGGGGGGAAATGCACATAGCCTTGCTAGGTTCGATGTTAATACCAAACTTAAGTACAATCGATACTGCACAGTTACATGTAGCTAGGTAGGAGGACCATTTGCTGGAGTAGCGGAACCTTCCTCATCGATCGATGACCTACCGCAACGGTTTCCCACTGTTTGATCTATGTCCGGAGAAGGAAACGCTTTCCCACATGCCAGATGCATTGAATTGCATTTGCAGACAAGTTACTTGAGACGCGAAGCGCGACCCTATGTAGAAGTAAGTCAGCGTGCTAGGAGAGGACGACCTAGGCTGTCAGTCCTGTTTGCTGTGCCCGTCAAGCGCCCCTCTCCGAGGATGCCGCGGTATAGACAGGTAGTGAAGGGCATGCGGTTTCGAGCCGGCGAAAGCTCTCGTCAGGCCCTGGGCTTAGCCGCTGCCCCAACCACCGTCCTTCCATGGCGTCGTTTAGGTGAACTACCAACTATGACAATCGAAGGGAGCAGGTTAAAGCAGTGACCATAATGGTATACAGGCTCCCGTGCGGTACTATGCCGGCTAGTTCTGGTATGCGTTCCTGTCCTAGCCATCGTAAGAAACACTGATCATGATCATCGTCAATAGTTTACAAACAGCGAGCACAAGTGGTAGTGCATAGCAAGACAGCAAAAGAGGGGCGGCTCGGGATACGGAAGTATGCTTTGATCAAACGCCGTTCTCGCCGGCCCAATCGTCGTTTGCAGCACGGTCTAAGTGATGGACTCGTCCATCATGTTCTCATAGAACAAGAGCATAATTTTGTTTATATGACTATTCTCTACCACTCACATCATCCCGAGGACAGAATGAAACCCTGTGAACTGCCGCATCGCCGACACGAGATGGATCACCTCCTCTGGACTTCATTCATCTCCAACAGTCGTATGACAGGCAGACAAGTACGCGAATTGTGGGTTCTCCAAATTACACAGGATGATGCGTTCAATTGTGGAATGTCCGCCGTGCAGCACTGGTGTGCGTTCAAACAACTGCTCGGGTCTGGGAGGCCATGACATCCAAGACGAACCCACAGGTTCTCGCCAAGCTCTTACAAGGGCCGGATTCCTGACCTTGGATGGGCGTGCGAGCCAATCCACGCGTTGTGCAATGTACGCCAGTTAAGTACCGCCGGAAGCCAGTTCACTCTCGCCGATGGCTTGCGCTGGAATTACTGTGACGGAGTGTTTCCCTTCTGCTCCAGGATTTGATGGATCATCCGATCCAGCACGAATGACGGGGAGATGGGACAAATTTCAGTGTTTCTCAGGCCGAACTTGAGGACAATGGTCAGGCTCATTCAACTTCGGATGATCCAAGTGCAATTCCCTCACTCTAAGCGGCTTTTACAATTTAGAGAGACGGGCCGCAAGACTGTTCCAAGCAACAGTCGAACGGATCACCGGCCGGGCAAACGTTTCAGTGCTTCTCGGCCAGGGACGATAGACTCGCCAATGTCCCCCTTCACGATACCACGTCACCACTTCACGCACCACTATCACCAACGTACTCATCACGCCCTGTAAAACAGCCAGCACGACTGCGAGTGCGCCTCGCCCGCAGTGTTCATACCTACAAAAATAGCGCGTACGCCATGGGCATTGGTGAAGTGGAAGAGAGTGGCGCGTGCGCGAGAGAGGCCAGTCAGTGTAGTCGGAAAGGCAGACGGGTGGATGAGAACAGAGAGGGAGCCATGGAGTATGATATAATCCCATTGAGAACGCAAGGGACCGACGGTCCTTCCCAATATACTATTTAATCCTTCAGATTGGTTGGCTTCACCGCGATCATCATTACTTGTCGGAACGGACATGAGCGCTCATTTGCTTTCGATCCTCGTCATCCTCCGTTTCGCATTCCTGGTATTTTATGATGCGATCGTCACACGACTTTGAAGGCGTCAGGGTAGCTCTGAATGATCGGACAGATTGGTCAATCGAACTGGTGAGTACCCCGTTCAGTTCATACTTCATCATATCTCACCATTGTGGGAATCGTTGTACAGTTCTGTAGCTGCTTCACGTAGGGAGCTATCATCGTCTCTCCACGGATATCGACTAACGATACCTTGTAGCATTCATCTCAGCAACGGCAACTACCTCTTCATGCTGTGTACACTGTCTTGCTTGGTTATGGCTGACAATATGCACGTTCGAGATAGAGTCCTGGAACTTGAAGTCAGCCGAGGAGAAACGACGCACAATCGCAAGTTCCACAGTAAGACTGCGTTCAATGATGCCAACGTTCACTGATTCCCCCGTTATCCCAACGGTGTCGCCTAGCTGGGGTCCGAATAAGAATAAGCCCCAGTGCCACGAGGCGTTTAGGTGACCGAAAAGAGAGAAGGATATTTATGCAGTCCAACTTTCTCCGTATCACGATTCCACCTCCATGCTTCTCTTCTGAACACTGCGAAACCTACGGGCGCACGCTATTGGAGGGGCTGTCGAGGTGGAGGGCACAAAGGAAGTGTGTGCAGTGGACATCCCGCCCGATCATGATGGGCCACCAGGTTTGCCGCTGGTAATGGAAGGGGTAACTGTGAAGCCACACAACATCCTGGCAGGATGATGCACAATCCACTGTAACTACCATGAACTGATAATGTAATACTTACTCTAATTACCATGACCTCATGTTGTGCATAATGGATACTCATGATGCAGCCATTGTGCATTGCCCCATCCTGTCCCCCTTGTGCATCAGATTCAAGTGGTGCGCTTTCAGGGTGATTATATAAGCAATTTAAGCAGTCCAAAAGCGGTCAGAAGCCAAAAGAACTAGTAGTTCTTTTGGCTTCTGACCGCTTTTGGAC
>JBBPQP010000811.1:0-17178 GCA_038092555.1 Boletus subgraveolens
GTTTTGCGATGGGGGGCATGGGGATTCCTCTGATGATAGGGTACTCTGGTGTCCCTTCTTCGTCGTCGTCGTCATCGAGGACGATCAGATCGCTGGCCGGGGACGGATGCTGTGCGTGACTACGCATCAGACAAGCTGAGTAGCAAGTTAGCTCAGTACGGGACAAACAATTCGCTTCACGCACCTGGGGCCTTGCCCTTCCTGTCAACCACTGCCGGTACCTTGTCTGTCTTCTTCTGTCCCTTTCTGCGCCTGAGTGACTTGTCGCACTTCACCTTCAGCTGTGTGCATCATGTGCACGTCCAGTCTTTGACCCCTTTGCACACCTTCTTGCTCCAGGCGCAGGCACCACACGGCACCTTGTGCGTTACCACTTGCAGACCGGTCACCGTCTTCTTGGTCAGACGGACCTCCTCCACCTCATCCTCGTCCTCCTCGTCCTCCTCATCTTCGTCCTGAACATCTTGCTGTCACTGTCACATATATCAGTAAACTCGTTTCAAATCAATCCATGACTTACCTTTCCCTGGGTGGTCACCCTGGAAATGGATGGTCTGGGCGCGTTGAGGTCCAGGGGCAAGGGAGCTTGATGAACCTCTGATGGCTGCTGCTCTTCACGGACGCGGGACTCATGCTCCCCTTGCTCTCGTGCTTCTCGTTCTCGCTCCTTGCGTTGACGACGTCGATCCGCTGCTTCCGCCTTCCACTTGCTGGCAATCGGATTCACCTCTTGCATCTTCTCTGCTGTGCTGCCATCCAAGAGTGCCTCGATCCCGCACTCCTTCACCTTTAGCAGGCAGGAGTGGGCATGCACCTAGCAAATTGGTTAGTAGAGGAAACAAGCAAACAAACCAGGTACACACCAGGCATCAATCCCATTCAATCACCCACATCTCTTGCTCCTCTTGCAACTCCTCCTTGTCGTCCGGCATCGTCATCGCGGTATCGAAGACAAGCTCGTTGGCGGATCACAATTGCTTGCACGAAAGTTCTTGCGGACTGTCGGCAGCAGTGGGCATAGCGAAGGCAAGAAGTTCATTGAAAGTGGACATGGTGGGTGATAGAGAAAAAGAAGATGGTGGATGTGATAGAAGAACGACGAAGATGGTGGATGTGATAGAAGAATGACGAAGAAGGTTTAGCTGAAGACTAGCAATTTTATACGGATCTTGCCATTGTTCTAGCCGACATGGACTTTCCCACAATGTAAGGTGTACATACATTTTAGGGTTACATTCCCCCTATCCGACCTAATCTGCTCGCCTTTCCACTTGTCTGCACACATTTCCTATTTCAGACTGCCTTAGTTTTAGCTTTCCGTAGTCGGACTCCTTCTGTTAGCTACATTATTTTTATGCTCAAAGCAATACTTCCTTATAGCTTATTCCCATAGTTACAACAAGTCTGGGTCATAACCTGGACTATAAAAACCTTGTATTTGGACTTGAAATGGAGTTTTCTCCCCCTGCGTTGATCTCTCACCCAAAATTTCGTGTCTCACTTTCATTTGTATCATATCCGGCCCTCGTCCTAGGCCATTCGTATCCATTCCGGCCCTCGTCCTAGGCCATTTATTTCGTATCCGGTCCTCATCCTTGACCGGATTTTTCTATCCGCCTCGTCTTCGTCACGCGCTTTTTTCCTTTTTTAGTAATATTTGTCAGCGACGCGCTGTGGTCAGTCCAGCTAACTCTTCATACTGACAACCCCACTACAAACCCCTTGGGACGCCTCTCCCCTCGCATCCCCTACACTTTTTATTGTCTTTACAACGATCATGTGGTCTGACTGGGGACAGTCAGTATCAAAGACCCCCTTGGATGTAGGAGCCTCTAGCTCCCTACAGTTACATCCTGTCCCTTCCCCTTCGTTCAGACGTCCTCCAAGTGATCTCCATCGTGTCCCGTGTCCTTCATGTCCAGTCCGAGGTAAGTTGAGTCCTTATTTTCCTATCCGGTACGATATCACCTATCCGGACCACCTATCCACGGTCCAAGTTAGACTGGATACTATGTATATGGTCTGGTACCCTGTTCAATTCACTGTCTTGTTACTTCTTTCTTTCTTTAGTAGTTCCTTCTACTTCTTCCTACCTTCCTTACTTCTATTACGATTAGCTGCTGCCACCTCTAGATCCTTATTGTATGCTTCTCTGGTAACCTAGTTACCAAAGTCTTGGGAATGCCTGGACTATAAAAAGTTTGTACCTAGATCTGAATGATCATCTCTGTTCACTCCTAATTTTCTCGCTACAGTTCCTCTCATCATCATCCTTGTCGGTCCTCATCCTTGATCGACTCCCTTCCTCGTCCTAGTATCCGGTCCTCATCCTTGACCGGAAAGCTCTTATCTTCGTCTATCTGGCCCTTGTCCTAGGTCGGACCACTCATTGTTTTATTCAATTCGTTCCGGATTTCATGTTCTCTCATCGTTGTGTAGCTGGGACTATTCCGGACACTCTATTCTCCTGTGGTCAGTCGTAGCCACCCCTTCTCATCTAACTTCCCTCCTACAGGACCCCTTGGGACAAGTGTTCTCAACCCTTCTACATTTACCCTTACAAGGTCTTTGACCTTGTTACTTGTTTTACACCGTAATGGTACTGGTCTCACTCTCCTCGCTGGTATTATGCGGGGACAACAACATGATATGCACATGATATCAAGTGTTGATCTCCACATCAGTCAAGGGATTAATATGAGAGATGCATTGTCTAGACATACCTTCCATGCACTTCACACTATAACCCAGACAGGTAAACAACTCTAGCATGACTTGGAGTTGAACAAAACACTGAAACCTATGTAGCTCGTATTCAACAGTGCCAGCACGACACGAGGAAGACGAACCAGAAAGAAACACAGACAAACCACAGGACACAAAGCACTACAATAATGTCAATAGATACTACTGAACCCATCAAGATTTCAACATACAGTACACTCAATGGTGCATTGGACATCAATGTCCATGGTAAACTAGAACCAATAATAAGTATAGACGTGACAACGCCACTACAAACACTCACCATATACAATTCAAAGTATCACTACTCCAACTACAGCACACTAGCAGGGGCACTGGGTTCAGGGTGACAAGAGATAGCAACAAACCAAGGGCCCAGGAGAGGCAATAGGAAGCTCATAAGTCACGACCTCATTGGAGGGATGATGGCGGTCGAGGGAAAAGAGTGGACCAGTATATAAAGGAAAACGTTACGTTAGAAAACAAACAAGAAAAAACACTGTGATGTACTCGCCGTGGGTGTTCAGGGTTGCTCAGAGGCTATAATGCTGGTACCTGGAAATTGTTAGCCAATAAAAGTACCAAGTAGTAACAATCGACACAACACTGTAAGCAGTCCGCATGTTTAGTTACATAAGCATCCCAGGCAAAAAACAGAAGCAACAGCCACTACCCTGAATAGAAATCCATATTGGAAATCTCCTAAATCATATGTTTTAATGGTTCCCCTTTATTCCAGCTGCTTCCCCTGCCCGTATACGTGGTCTGAGACTAGGGACATATTGTATATACCATATTTGATTGTTTCCACCACTTATTTGATGTTTTGAAAGGCCCTGTGAGTGATATACCAGGAAAGGAGGAGAAAAGAAAAACATATTCGCATTTTTGACATACTTGACATATGGGGTTACAAAGTACATGCCCACACACCATTAATATATATCTAAAACATATCACAAGCCCAGGTAGCTGGGATCAAAGCTGGTAATGTTATGATATATTCTCTTCCTGACCCCTGTTTAACCCTGGGAAGCTGTACTGATGGTTGTGCTGGCTCAGTGAGGTATGGAGGTCCATCAGGTAACTAGATCCTCAAATTCTATCAACATTTCTCCTTTCCAGGGCTCTCTAAACATTCCCAGGGTGCATTTTTCACTTCTTGAACGATAGGGGCATGGAAAATAACATATGGCATTGATGCACAGGGCAAGTGTCTAGGCTTATAGTATATATTTCTATCTATTTCTATCCACTGTCCTGAGGCTATCCATGCAGAATTGAAGCTGGGAGGAGTGAATGAAATGTATGAGAAGTGTGGGAAACAGATATGCAACTTAGGAGATCTTGCAAAACATATGAAAAACACAACATTATGACTTCCACAACACAGATAGTAGTATTCTGAATGGTAGAATGGACATATATATCACAGTAACATACCTTTAGTTTTAGAAGATTGGTTCAACAGCCTAAAAACACCAAAAATGCGAAAATGTATACAAGTCTTAAGGTTGCACTATAGTTTGCTTGCACATCAACACAAGCAATGCTACAGATTCTGTAGGAGATTTATTCAGGAACAAGAATTCCAGGATACTTGTGACAAAGTATGAGTAGATATATATTACTGTGATATATATATGTCCATTCTATCATTCAGAATACTACTATCTGTGTTGTGGAAGTCATAATATTGTGTTTTTCATATGTTTTGCAAGATCTCCTAAGTTGCATATCTGTTTCCCACACTTCTGATACATTTCATTCACTCCTCCCAGCTTCAATTCTACATGGATAGCCTCAGGACAGTGGATAGAAATAGATAGAAATATATACTATAAGCCTAGACACTTGCCCTGTGCATCAATGCCATATGTTATTTTCCATGCCCCTATCATTCAAGAAGTGAAAAATGTGCCCTGGGAATGTTCAGAGAGCCCTGGAAAGGAGAAATGTTGATAGAATTCAAGGATCTAGTTGCCTGATGGACCTCCATACCTCACTGAGCCAGCACAACCATCAGTACAGCCTCCCAGGGCCAAACAGGGGTCAGGAAGAGAATATGTCATAACATTACCAGCTTTGATTCCAGCTACCTGGGCTTGTGATATGTTTTAGATATATATTAATGGTGTGTGGGCATGTACTTTTTAACCCCATATGTCAAGTATGTCAAAAATGCAAATGTTTTTCTTTTCTCCTCCTTTTCTGGTATATCACTCACAGGGCCTTTCAAAACATCAAATAAGCAGTGGAAACAATCAAATATGGTATATACAGTATGTCCCTAGTCTCAGACCATGTATACAGGCAGGGGAAGCAGCTGAAATGAAGGAAAAACCATCAAAACATATGATTTAGGAGATTTCCAATATGGATTTTTATTCGGGGTAGTGGCTGTTGCTTCCACCTCAACCTCACATAATTATTTGCTAATAAGGATGTCATTCCCACCCAGATGTCCATTCTAATTAGGTGATTTGTTATGGAATGTCTCTACTGCCAGTAATTAGCTCAATAATTTCAGTTAATTACAAATGGAAAAAAGTTTCTAAGGTTACCTATTCTGGCCAACTCTGTATACATGACTCCCACCCCAGGGCACACTACCCACCTACCAAACTCAACAGAAGCACACCCCATCTTTCAAATACAGCAAAGCTGTGTCATTCCCACCTCAGCAAGACATAGATTTTGTTCTCATTATCTCCCACACTCCAGCTCACTGTCCATTGCTCCATGAAGAGGCCTTGCCAAGCAGGATTATTGTGGTCAGTCAAGGTATTTACAGCCCACAGTCGGGCCCCCTCAAATGTACTGACATGCACTTTCAACAAACAAGTGGGCCCTTTGAGGTATGCTGTGCATTATTCAAAATCAATGCTCAGGCCCTCTCAGATATACCAATGTATAGCTTCATCAAATGAGCAGGCCTGCTGAGGTGGACTCAGTGGTATTTACAACCCACAGTTGGGCCCTCTCAAATATACCAACACACACTTGCCTGGGATATACTGTACTAAGTTTTATTTACAACCAACGATTGGGCCCTGTGAGATATACCAAAGTCTGTTTGCAACAAATAAAGAGGCCCACTGAGATGCACTCAGCAGTATTTACAACCCACAATTGGGCCCTCTTAAATATACTGACACATGCTTGCAACAAACAAGTGGGCCTCTGGGATGTACTAAGTTGTATTTACAACCAACGATCAGGCCCTGTGAAATATGCTAAAGTCTGTTTGCAACAAATGAAGAGGCCTGCTGAGGTGCATTCAGTGGTATTTACAACCCATGATCAGGCCCTCTCAAATATACTGACACATACTTGCAACAGATGAGCAGGCCCTCTGAAATGTACTGAATGCCATTTACAACAAATGATAGGGTCCTGTGAGATATACCAAGGATGCTGGCAACAAACAAGCAGGCCTGCTGAGGTGCACTCAGTGGTATTTACAACCCACAGTCAGGCCCTCTCAAATATACTAACACATGCTAGCAACAAACAAGCAGGCCCTCTAAAATGTATTGTATGCTATTTACAACAAATAATTGGGCCCTGTGAGATATACTGAGGGGTGCTGGCAGCAAACTAGCAGGCCCACTGAGGTACACTTAGCAGTATTTACAGGTCACAGTCAGGCCCTCTCAGATATGCCAATGTGTACTTACAAGGAATGAGCAGCCTCCTGGTGTATACTAAACAGTAATTATAACCAATGCTCAGGCCCTCTCAGATATGCTGAAGACTGCTGGCAATGAACAGTTGGGCCCTGTGAAATATACTGCTGTCTGCTCTAAATGAACTAGTAGGCCCACTGAAATCTAGCAGGTGCTGGTTACAACAAATGATCAGGCCCATAGAGATATACAGACAGGTATTTACAACAAACAAGCAGGCCTGCTGAAACCTGCTGAGCCTTACTTGTGACAAATGGTGGGTCAGGCCCTTAGGGTTTTATTCAACACATCGACTGAGTGGGCCTGTGATACTGTGCTATTCTTGGATTTCCTCAAGATGTCATATAATTATAAAATAAAGTTGCCATGGCGATTTCCCACCTACAAAAGATCCTATTCCCTCAGCATCAGATGACTTTTCCTGCCTTTCACACCATGGACTCAATTGAACCCTTCACTGAGTGTCCACCTGATTCACCCCTGCAGCTGGTGGATCATCTTGCAGATTATATGAGATGCCAATTTGATGCCAAAATATCCCCTTCCAACCTGCAGACAGAGACATCACCAAATATCAACATACCTGCTGAGCTGTTGTGTGAAGCCAATCTCATGGTGTGAATGCTGGTGCAGGCTCAGGAAAACCAATGTATGCTATGCCTGAATATCTGCAATGAAGACTGATGGAATAAACTTTAGGCATCCTGCATGGATTTGATCTGATACAGGAAGAGCAGCAGGTCCTAAGGTTTCTTAACAAGATGTTAGAGGATGGGTTGGAGGATGCTGCAGACACTTTGAATGGCTATGATGTGATAGAAACCCCAATGATGCTCATGAATGAGAGGGGCTACATACTTACCTGGTATTTGTCAGATCTACTAAGCAGTGTGAACCAGGTGAATCTTCAGTTGTTCTCATTGACTCTGATACAAACATGAGCCAGGATCAAGTTTGGAAATTGTTTGAGCTGCTCAGAAAAACCCTCCAATCAAGTGTCAGCTCATCTAAAGAAGGTTGGACCTGGAGAACAAACCCTCAGTATTTCAGGGAAGGCACAGACATCAAGGATGCCATTAATGCATTGCCTGGATGGTTTCAACAGGGTAGAAATGTATGTGGACAATCCTCTGTGCCTCTGTGGCATTTTAAACATACTTGTAGAGTTCAAGTGGCCAGTTGGAAGTATCTGTGGTATTAAAGGCTGGGTGGAATTGAGGGGAAGGTCAGGCATGGCTCACTGCTATGACTGGGACACAAGCACTGTTATCCGCCACAATGAGTATCATGCATCCAGAGATGTATGCATTAGGGCAGCAAGTGATGATCCAACTTTGGCATGGGCATTTCTTGAGGACAACTCTGAAATGGTTGAAGTTCTCTGCAAATGGCCATTGGTATACAATAGCTAGTCAGCAATGGCAAATTAATGCAGCCCCTACCACCTGGATAAAAATGAGAAGTCACAATGGTTCAACCAATTACTGATGGTTGGTCAATACTCTAAGCTGGATCTTGTCTTCCTGAAGCAAGAGCTGCAGGTGCGCTATTGCCTAGGGACGATGGTGGCATTTTCAGGGAGGCTGCTGGTGCATGGAGCAGGGAAGGTGGCAGGTAATCATGCATGCATTGCCTGGTACATGCAGGATAAAGTGCATGAGGCATTGGGAGTGCTGCAATACAATTACGTGAAGGTGTTGGATTTAAATGCATCTGCAACTAATAAATGCTGAGCAATTGGGGACACAGCAGGAAATCCTAGCAGTAGCTCAGAGCAGTATTGACAATGTACAAGGGAAATATTATTCCTGCTTTCCAAGCATCCTGGAAAATAACTGGAATGCATGGCAAGCAGAAGCAATACTACAGTAGGATTGTGGTATTTGTGAGCCAATTCATCTGAACACCAAGTCTGGATGATATGTTGCAATAATGCAATTCTGGCTTTCCTTGCATCTGCATATATTCCCAGAGCATATGTGATTACAAGGCAAGCAGAACTATATATACAGTCAACCGTCCTTAATGTTATCTTGTACCAACACTAATACAATTCCTGTGTGAATTATGCCAACTGATGAGGATGAATGATTGTAGTAAGACATGTTCCATACCATTAGCCAAACAATGGCAGATCTCCTCCTTGCACTCCTGTAATGCCACCATGTACTCTTGTAATGCTGCCATGCACACCTGAATTGCCACCAGCACCTGTTCCTCCTCCACATCTAACTCTGCAAGCTCTACTGCATCAAATGGTGAGTCTGCAGTGGCCATATGTTCTGATAGTAACTTAACAAGACAGGCAATAATCGCAATGCACTGCACACCTGGAAATGTGTATTGGCAATGGCAATTAGAGCTTCCAAGGTCACTTCAAAGACTGCCTCACAATGTCCAAGCCACCAAGCTCATTCAAAAATACTCTTGTGGGCAGGGTTCCACCATGGGATTAATGATGGGATATCTGGGTTCATTTAAAACAAGCTGGGATCTAAATCACACAACTTCCTCTACAATTCCACCACATGTCCTTCACAATGCATAAAGGCCATTTGGCCTACTGGCACAGGAATCAGCAACATCATTCTTGTAGTGTAGATTTGCTGCACTGCTTTTAGATACATCTTTAGGCTGTTATTAGCAGACTTGATGCAGAAAAAAGTGAAACTTACAAATTCCTGCTCCAAACAGTCATACCAAGGAGTTGGCCAATCCATTTCATTCAGAATAGTAAGATGAGCAATAGCAGCCTCTATGTGGCATCTGCAGTAGTAAAGGACCATGTACAGCTCAGACTGGGAGATCTGAGGCCAGCCCCTCACATTGATGATGTGTGGCATTATGGTTGGGAGTGATTGTAACTGTGAGGACTTAGGTGGAAATTGAAAGTGCTTTTGTTCTCACATTAGTGACATGCTGCCACCACTTCCAACTGTGGTGTTACTTTGGGTTGCAGGCTTTTGTTTGACAGCATATTCAATAATAGATCTAGCTAAGCAAGTATATTTACACATGATTTCATTTAACCACCTCTGTAATGGTCTAACATTGATCCCAAAGTTTGCCATATATAGCTGCCTGGCAGGCAGCATAACAAGCTCTCCCTTGGGCACCCAGCTCCTTGCTCACCACCTGCAGCTTTTCCCAAACATGGCACCTAGTTTGAAAGAAACTGATTGTCCATTCAATCTCTGATGTGATCAGATCCACCTCCTCCATCCAACGAGCCTGAGCAGCTTTTGCTCACAGCCAGTTGACTCAATAAACTAAACATGTTGGTAAGCAATGGGACATTGTGAAGATTGGTCAGCATACATTCTGACATCCAATCATTCACCTTGGTGTCTCACAGGATATCCATGGATCAGAACCATGCCAGATTATCCTTGTGATGACCACTACCATTGGGATTGGCAACAGATGTGGTTACCTTTAAATCTGCATTGGCCAGAATCTGATATTGCAGTAGGGCTTCCTCATCTGCCCCAAGGAAAGCCATTGCCTGGCAGCACTTCCTGTAAATGGATGCATACTTGGTGAGGATTGCATCCACAGAATGGACTTTACTCCATGCATGGATATTAGCAGCCTGGTTGAAGGCATGCCACACCTCATTTCAGAATAGAATGGCCTTATCCACTAAAGAAAGGTGGATCACATGCAGGGCATCATTCATCTGCCCAGTCTGCAATCATAATTCTTGCTTGATAAGGCTCTTGACTCCAAGTTGATCATATACTGCAAGTCCCAGATTGGATGGGAGTGGAAGCTTTCAGCACACAACAGAGTGAATTAAATTATGCAAGGATTTTTGAAGTCTTCATCCTGGTCTTTGGATTTGCTGTTTGAGTCTTTCCAGCTGTCATCAAAAGTCTCATCAATACCATCCCCAAGATATGCAGAAGTGTCTGAAAGGAACTTTGCAAGCTCCAAAAACAGTTGATCTGCCCTACATGCTGATGTGAGTTGCTGAATGTCTGTTCCTTGTCCATGATGGGCTTTCTGGTCTTTCATTAGGGTGATAGTGGCCTCTTCAATGCAAAGCCCTTGTGCCAACCATGTTGCTGCTCTGCATAGACCCCCAGGTGTAGTTTCTGTGGTGGACAGAAGATCTACTTCAATCAAACAAACTGTTGGGGCTATATGGTGGGGTGGCATTTTGTATCTATGCTCAAGGGAAGGGAATGAATACCCACCTTTGTTCATTTTGATCTGAAATATATCCATGGCAGAGGGATTGACTAAACAATTGTTTAATCCCATTGCTCTTGACATGTCCATTTGCTCTTTTGAGCTGCAGGGACTACTCCATCAAGATTCTTAAATGCTTCATGGGCAGCAATGGCTGAAATCTGAGTGACCTTCAGCTTTGCACCCAAGTTCCTTCCTATGCATCTGGAGTCAATAAGAGGTTCATGACAGGGAATATGAAATAGACCCATGCAGATCATTTTCACAAAGTTTGAGTTGTTCATCTGGAAGTTGAGCAGTTCTTGCCAATGCAGAGATGACATACTGTGGGTTGATCCTGAAACTACATTCAGAACAGACCAAAGGGTTTCGATGATTTTGCCATCAATCCAGCCAGAACCCCTGATAAATAATGGGGCATATCTTGCAAAGCATTTGGAGCAATATCCATGCACATGCCATATTCCAATTCCTGGAATCATCTCTACAGCTGTTGGAAAATTGAGGCAGTTATTCTTGCTCACATGTTCTCACAGCCACTTCATATATGAGCAATTGATGTTGTAGAAATGCAGCACACATTGAATTCCTCCCATGTTGTGCTTCAAGGCATTTGTCAGGGAGTAATTCATATTTACTTGACTATGAACTGTCAGTTTGTTATCTCATGGGGGGAATGGATTACTTGCTGCTCCCTCTTTTGGAAATCCACCACTGAATGCAGGACAAAACACCCATGCCATATACATGCCATCACACCAATTCCTGTTGCACTGAGATGCCTGCAATTTGCATTAGCTTGGTTCACTGCTCAATGGTTACTGGAGGTGGACCACTGTCTTGAGTCAATGAAATGCCAACACTGAATTGAGAAAAGGAACTGCACCTTGAGCAGATGGTAAGTCACACCCAAATAATCCTAATATGGTTGGCAGGTTACCATGAACCCCAGGCCATCCATTAGCCAAACCTGATCATCCACCTGCTGATCTTGGAGGTGCTCTGCCTTGAAATTACCATCCATAATAAAGCTGTGAGCATACTTCCAACTGGGCTGGTCATTAAATCAACTGCTTGAAGGCTTGGCACACAAGTACCCACAGGAATAAATCAACCTCTGTGCCTGGAAAAACAATGAGCCCAGGCTGAGGACATGTTGGACGAAATAGCACCAGATCTCCCAGCATTATTGGATCTGAGCAGTGACTGAAGCTGTTCCATTTCAACAGCTTCAAAAGCTGCCATTTTCAGGACACACGAAGCAGATCTCAATAACAATTCTGTACTTTGTGTGTCAGCTTTATATAGCATTCATAATCAATTCAACTCACAACCACAAGGTGCAGCAATACATATATTCAAGGTTATCCTGCAAAGCTTGCTGTAATAATTGCTGGCTGATGTCCTGCATTCCAAATTGTCATGTATGAAGTCATCTAATACTGCAAACATGAAGGCAGTTTTCAGCGAGTCGATGGTGGATGGGAATAGCCTGGCATGAAGCAGCTGCATGTGAAGCAGCTTTGATTCAGCACATGTGCAGTAGATTACTCCAAAAAGTGCACCCCAGACAAATTGATGATGATTAGATATTTGAACCCTGTTGGAGGTTGTAAATAGGGAGGAGTGTCTGTAGGAATCTCATCAATCCATTCCTCATCATCAATCAATATTTTAAAACCTTCCACATATTCTTCTACAGCAGCAGCTCCAGGACAAACATGTTCATCATGCCCAAAATGTATCTCTAATCCTGCCTGCGGATATCAATTGGCAGAATCTTTATGGCAGAGGTGTGGCTCACCTGGCAGAGAGATGAGTCTTCAAAGAATACCCCTATCCACTGTTCTATTCTATGAAACAAGCTTTGGATATGCCGCTCCCTGTAGCAATGAGTGCAATTGATAGGCTGTGCAAAGTAATTGTAACATCTGTATACCCCATTCCTGCCACAATAGTTGCATTTTTGCAGCTCTGGAAGCACTTCCATGTTGAGCAAGGCCTGCAAATATTCATTCTTGTGGCTGGCCCAATCCTGAAGATATTGATTTTGTGTCTTTTGGAATGAGTGGACATAAGAAGGGAATTGCCCTACTAACATACCTTTTTAGGTTGTCTCAACCTCAGCATTGTTTCAAAGTCACCAATTCCCATGTCAAACTTAGGTGCAAATCCACCAAAGTTGGCAATGGCAGCATCAGAGCCTGAGGGAGCAGCCTGGTTGGAAGATGTGGAATCCCCGTACCTTGTCTTCTTGGATGGTGAGCCTTGCACCAAGGGGACCAGTTGAGTCTTCAGTCCATGGGTGGTCTGCTTTGTCTTCCAAGTGACCTGAGTAACAGACCTTCATCTGGTTACTACCTTTCCTTTCAAACGCGGCATCTCCTCAGTTTAAAGAATAAAATCCAACATAGGGCAAATATATACTCTGAAGTGCAAGACAGACATTGATCTGTTGGGCACATTATTCTTGCAACAACCCCAATCAATTGAACACATGCTCTGGACTAGCCCATTATATTCCATTATATGAGCATGATGCAGGGTTGGGATTTCACCTTGGTGATTGGCTATTAGAGTCTGGATTGGTTCATCACAGTTCACCTGTCCTATATGGGGACGATTGCACAAATGATCTCCTGAATGGGGATCAGAAATAGTGATAGGCTATTTTGCTCTAAATCTGGGTATTAATATCAGAGTTCTGATTGCATCGACAGTTGCCCAAATATGGGTCTGGAATGGAAGCCCGATGGAATGATGAGAACTGCAAGTTGTGGAAATTTGGCATATACTTTATTGAGGAGGGAGAGTGAATGTCATGTGCACATTTCATTGAGTCTCACTAGCTCCAAAGCCTGCACCAAGGATCATGTCCAGCAACAGCTCATCCAATGATGACCCTACATATTGGGACACATCCCCCAAAGGAGTGATACACTGGTCAGAGATGGGGTCAGACAGTGAAGAGTTGGGCAACAAGTCAGAAAGCAAAGAGACAGATAATGAGTCAAAATGTGGAGAGTCAGGTGATGAGTCAGAGAGCACAGAGGAAGCTAAAACCTGTGTTGCCCCAACTATAAAGCTGCTCTTAGTCAAAAAGCTCAGCCAGGAGGAGCAGGGTATTCTGATGAACAGAAAGCTGCAATGGATGAGTTGCAAAGGAGTGGCATGAACAGCAGTCTTCACTACCATCTCAAGGCAACTCTGACTGCTCCCAAAGCTTCAGCAGTTCCCTAGGGAAGAATGGGAAATCCACAAAAAAGTACATTTGATTGCTTTCCTATACATTGCTGATTTCATTTAATACTTTGTAGACATATTACAATTGGCTTTACAACCAGACTCACAGTGCAGCAAATCACAGTTGTATCAAAGTCAGGCAAGTGTGGACAGCACGCTCTGTTATATAGGAACAGCGGAAGGACAAGATCAATGATATTATCCAGAATACATACCAGAAAAAGGTTGGCAGCCCAGAGGGTCTCACAGTGTATCAAAAGGCCATGAAGCATGTAATAAAGGAGCTAACAGAGGCAGAGCTAAAAGAGGTGGAAAAAATGGCCACAGAGTGGAACCTTGATCAGGGGCCACAAGAGGAGGTCAAGGCAAGGTATGCTGCATTCCATTGACCCTGCCATCCTCTGACATTTAGTGAGTGAAGGAATGCTGCTCAGTACAGTGATCAGATATTCCAGGAGTTTGCTCAAAAGACATGGCAGTCCCATGGAATGCATATTGTAATATTGGCAGGCTGGAAGGATGAGAAGAGTGCTGTGATGAATGGGATGTGAGCATGCATGTGATTGGGTTACATATATACTGAACAGTCACAGAGCAGACTTCAATGATGAAATTATTGGTGTGGGAAAATTCAAAGATGTCAAGAAGATTCACAACAAATGGGATGACTACATTCAAATGCTATTAGACTCAGAGGAAGCACTGGCAGAAGGAGAAGTGGCAGGTGAAAAAGCAGCAGAAGCTGAACCAGCAGGTGAATCGCATAATTGGAAACCAGCTAAGAAGGCAAAAAGAGCAGACTCAACCCTCTCAATAACCCACAAAGACAGTGCAATCTGGATTGGAGAGTTGGGTGGGGCCTCATGGGATTCCTTGCAGGTCATGGTCTGCAGATTTCTGACTGTGCATTACAGTACATTCAACTCCATTACTACAAGGAGTGAAAGAGAATGATGGTTCTCATAGGATGGGTATGTGGGCGACCTACTGCCTATGCACCATTCAAGAAATTACCCTGACATGCCCATGAAATGATTGCTGCAAAACACCTTCCCCCTGGCTTTCAGTTTCCCAACAACCCAAGCCATATGAGGCAGCTGGCAGCATTGCAGCTTTTGAAATTCATCAGGCTTGACAGGTGTCTGACCTCCTCAACATTTTTACATTCCTCCACTAGATAGATGACTCCAATAAGCTCCATGAACCAATCACAAAGGATGATGGGGAAGGTGCTCCAGATCAGGCTGCAGGAAATCAAGCTGGACCCAGCAATGACATGTCAACAATCTCAGAGGCAGGCAGTGCACAGGCTGCACATCATAATATGCCAGCAATCCCTGAGGCTGGTAATGCAGATGCTGCAGATGACATGCTGCAAGATGCTTTTGGATCCAGAAAGAAGTCCACAGAGAAGTGCAAACAACAGCAAGAGGCAAAGGAAGTGCAGACACTGCAAGCAGGTATATCAAAAGGAGGTACAATGAATGGAGAGGAGGATATGGATGCCACACACCCCCAGCCTGCCCAGCCAATGCAGGCAGATGGGTCCAAACTCCCACTGCCTGCAAACTGAGTGCTGTGGAAAGTCCACAAAGACAAGAAAAAGGTAAGGCCCTTGCCAGTTGTAGCCTCCAAAGATCAGGACATTGGAGGCATTCCAGCTCACCATAGCAAGGCATCATTGCCAAACCCTGTGCAGAAAATGCCAAAGAGATGTTGCAAAGCAAAAGAACAGGCAATATCTCCACCAGAGGAGATAATGCTGCCTCAGGGAACTAAAGGTATTGGAATTTCTAATAAAATATCCACTACTGATCATTTTCATTCAGAGTATGTCTTGAGCCCTGCAGGAGTGCAGTATATTGTTATTGCAGTCAATTCAGGTCCTGACAATGACAATAACACAATTTCCATGGTACATGCAAAGCTGCCACAAATGCCAGATTCAGTGCAACTGTTAGGAAATGTGGGACTCACCAGAACAATATACTGCATCCATCTGCAATGAAAATTCCTCAGCAAGGTGGGAACAAAGGAGATGCAGGTTTACATTCCAGCTGTGGAGCTGCAGATCAAGAGCTACAAGTACATAATGCCAGTAAATCTGGTGGAACTGACAGAAAGAGTGGGACTTATTGCAGCAAGACTCCATATCACTCTGTGATGAAACCCCCACAGGAAGGTCAGCATACAGGAGAAGTGTGTTTATATTCCAACCACAGAACTGCCAGTGAAGAGCCACAAGTGAACAATGTTGGCACATTCAGTGGAACTGCTCACAAGAGCACCATTCATCACAGCAAGACCCCCCATCCCTCTGCCATTAACTCCATGCTGCAAGCTGAACATACAGGACAAGTGGGATTACAAGATAATCCTGCAACAGCAGTTGGTAACCCTGAACATATCAGCAACATGAAAGGTCAGTGCCCTTTGAGGATTTAATAGCATCCAAATGTCCACTCTCACCAGATATTACCACAGATCAGCCAGCTTCTGTATGATGAATGAAAACATCTGCTGGCATTCCAAATAAGTTTTATACAGCCACTTGTGAGTAGCAGATACTTCTGACATGCTGGTTATATGACAACAGGTATACAACAGAATGCCATGGAACCATGCTGAGCAACAGAAACCACGCAAGGAAAATCTAATCATGATGGTATGTGTTAGATTGGCTGTGAATCAATACTGACACTCAACACAGTTCTCACTGCATAGTCACAGAGCAACAAAAAACAGTGCAGTGCTCTGTCAGGCCATGCAAAGCACTCCCTCCCCATAATGCAGATATACCAACTCCTGAATGAAGAATACTGCAAAAACACAAGATCTGTGAGACAAGTGAACTGCCCTCAAAAAGAAGGTAGAGGGCTTGGCAATGAATCCATAGCATGTGGAATAAGTGGCTTCCATTGGCAGTATAAATAGCTTTCATTATTCTGGTTTATATAGCACGTATGTGATTAGAAAAATATATTTATATGCTACAAATAGTCTGATGGTTATGCTGAGCTATACTATATTGGCCACATTGTCTACCCCTGCTGCACCTGTTGATGTGAGCTCCTCTTCATCCTTTACAATGCTGTTATTCCAAGGTTCATCTGCACAGCCCTTGATGCCTTGCATGCTTTTGTCCTCAGGGACTCTGTCAAATTCCACCTCACTTGTGGCAGTGTTGGCAGTGTTGGAGGTAATGGTGGTGTTGGCAGCAGTGTTGTTGGTGGTGAGGGAGGGGGTGTTGGTGGTGTTGGTGGGGGTGGGGGTGTTTGTGGTGTGGGCAGTGGTGGTGTTGGCAGTG
>JBBPQP010000812.1:0-17173 GCA_038092555.1 Boletus subgraveolens
CACCACAACTGATCTCGCCCAGACGTCAACCTCACACAAGATACAAACCCTGCCCGCACCAAGTACCCCGCCCCACCCACAGGCCATGAGCTCATGGCCCTCTTTCCCCCCGCACCACCCGCCAGCTTCCCCGAGATGAGACCCGGCCCAACCAGTGGTTTTTTCAAACGGCAGGAGCGTGCCTTCTTTGCCCAAGCGGGCAAGGAAATTGTCCGCGTGCGCGTGGAAATCGACGTGCCACCTTCAACGTCCGACGACGTTATCAATGCAAAAAGCAGAGAAGCTTCTGCACATGGCGGTCCCCCGCGGACCTGGCCGCAGCTCCATCCACAACATCAGTCCCCCACCGACCCATCAGCCTCTCCCGCAGCACCTTATCCTCATCCAAAACAACCCCGCCAATCTCGTGCAATACCTGCACCCACGCAATCACCTGCCATGTTCCCTGGCTCTCCCCATGGACAGCCACCCCAGCTCCCCCTCAATCTCCATGCGCCGGCATCACATCAAAGCGGGATGACTTTACGTACACCACCGCACGATCCACATTCTGGGACAAAAGTCGAGTTTCAGGCCTCGGAGGACTATCGAGATGACACGGACGAGGCTTGGCGCCGACCTACGCCATATGCAGACCGCCGACGGGCAGGCAAGCACACTCGGCGTGTGATCGTCCGAAATTGACTCTGAGTGTGCTTCGCCAGTGACACCATGCCGGATACGGATTGATGTTGAGAAATATATTCACCCACGATCGTCGCATTGATACCTGTTACATATACCAAGTCCAATCTCGTCATTTATATCTGTGCTATCCATCATACCTTGTATTCTACTGTGCCCATCGCTTGAAGTATTCTGTTATAACTTAACCCCCACCACGCACCACATGTAATACTTCCTCACGACCGACTCGAGCAGCGTTCCACATGCTACACTGACCGGTATCGCCGAAAAGGCACCTGGTGTGCAGTTGCAAACTAAAATATTTTATTTTAAATCGCTTTTTCCCTTGAGATAAAACAAGGTGTGATCGTGATCGAGCTCCGGCAAGTCCCGCGACATCAACTTCTCCGTCGGTGCCTTGCAAAATTGGCAGCACACACAGCTGCCTGTGTTTCCTCACCGTTCTCCCCGGTGGCCGGCAATACCATTTCTCTCACCAAGCATGGCGACGCGGTTCGGTACCTCTAGTTTGGGGAGAAGGTGCCTGATCTAAGATGACGCGTTCGCCTTCGTGAGGACGGTTCGCACTTTGGCATGAGTGAACGTGGTTACCAACATGCCTCACGAACATATAGCCGGGGAGCCAAGACCGGGAGCGAAGGTTTCAAGTATTTATCCGACCAGCGACCGTTGCTCGTTCCTCGGGTACTCCATTAGGACCGGATGCCGAAAATCGTTAGCAGATGGGGCACAGGTTCTAATGCATCCGCAGGAAGAGGGGAGAGGCGCTACTCGCGCGGGCGCGCGCCACGACGCATGAATATGGTATGGATCACAGATATCGATCATGTTTTTTCCCCTTTTTGAATCCCTAGATGACGGAATGCGATGACGGAAGTGTTTTCCCTTTCAAATCTGCAAGACATGTATCTAACGTTATCGCTCTACTGACTACAGGCCGTTAAGAGCTGTCAGGGAAAAACGGGAGTTACAGTAAGAGCCCCCGCCGGACTTTTTGTCTGCAATACTGATTGTAATTGTGACATTGCTCCACCCCAAACTGGGAGGACTCGGTGAGCAACTCCACTGGGGAGTCGGCCGGGTTTATAACTGTTGTCGATATGAACAGGTGCCAGGAACGTCGGAGTGTGGTCCTGGTTCATTGCACCCAGCGAGCCATGCTCTGTCATCCATCCGTGCGTATTGGGCCGCAACGCCACGTACGTCCGGGCCGATTCCTGTGTGGGTCCCCCAAGTACTAAAAGTATCTCCTCGTGGAGCACGCCCTGACGTTCCCACTGATCTCTTTTTCACCGTATCTCTTGAACGAGGTCACGCTTGTCAAAGAAAAAAAAGAGGGGGAAGGGAGCAAAATGAAAGGCGCCGCCTGTTGTAGGGAATTTCTCACAGTCACTTCTGTGTGGAATATTCTTAAATGTCCCGTTCGACACGGATGGGTGAAGAATAGCCAGTGTACCTGTGCCATCTTCATTGTTTTAAATATAACGAAAATGTCCCATCTGGGCCGGATCCGAATGTGGCCATGTTGATATGATCGCAGTCTGGACTCGCGGAGGACAAGATATCCTCCGGACATCCATATCCACCAGCTCCGACTGGCGATCGCACGGAGCACGCACGATAAGAAAGCGCCCGGGGGAAATGACGTGGAACTGTCAGCAGCTGCATGGGGTAGAGCCACTTGGTAGGAACCCGCCAGTAGATTGTTTTGGCAGGCCATGGCAGAATGGACTGACATAACTATTGACACCCAGAGAACAGCATTCTCTCGGGCCTAAACCGGAGGTGCCCCAGATCATGGCGTAACTGTTCGTTCACGAATAGATATCTGGTTGCACCTGCCTGCACATGTTGTTTGATCACACCAGATGGCATCATTATGAATCCCGAAGGGGTTGGAGAGAATGGAAGCCACACTTGGGTGAGTGCCGGTATAAATGCTTGGCGATCAATACAAGGCATCTTTTCATTTGGTTGTTCAGACCAGTGTGTGATACGACATGTGTTTGAGCACATGTTCACAGATAGGGCGAAGCCACCATCCCCAAATGGCAAAAGAAACGACGGGGAACTCACAGCTATGCAATGTGAACCCTCAAGGGGTCGAATCATGAACCCATTGTATCGGAGACACAACGTGAGTTAAAATGAGAACATGTTCGGACGTTCATACGTTGCCGATGGCGTAGAGACCGTCACACGAAAGCCGAGAACAACTGCGCCCCAGAGGTTGCAATTATACCTGATTAGGGACAACGAATCCGCCGGTAACCAATGAAGTGAGCTGAAATTAGCCATCGGCTGCGAGCTGAGAAGGGGAGGGACGCATCTGACGTTGTCGTGCGCTGTGAAATGAAAATGGAAGGCCGTCATGATCGCGGTGGGATGATCACGAAGTGGACGACCCTTGAAGCGAACGGAACTTGAGGTGGAACATGAGCCAAGCCCCTAATAGTCGAGCTGCGATTTCCAGGCAAATGAGACGACGTAGACGCTTAAATGAAAGTACTCTCCGACGAGGACGAACGGACCCTACAAATTGCGCACCAATCAGCGTGGCATTGGAATGGAATTGGGTCGCACGTGACCTGGGGTTTCGATGTCAGCGACTCGGGATCATCCGCTTATCGCACCGGGCACCGAGCGATCGTTGCAAACCTCTCCAGACGACTTGTCAGTGTAGTACCCGACGTGAATATTCGGCAAGTGTTCACTGCCAGAACCTTCTAAATCCACCCACAGATGGTCAGTTGCCTTCATTACTTCATATCCCCGTCGGTGTCTACGCGAACACGTCATATTGACGTTTACTTACCAGTCAAGATCGACCAAGGATGCCTATGCTGACTTTTGCAACATAACTGGCGCATCGTGAGCATCGTATGAACCATCGCGCTCGGATTGTCCGTGATCGCTCTCCGATAGACTCAAGGAAGCCAAGCGCTACCTCGACAAACACAAACGATTGGATGCAGCCATCGATGCTTTCTTCCAAGAGAGCGGGAGTCGTCGAACAGAATCTACAGCCTCGACGAGTAAACTGGCCACCCTCTTCGACAAATACAAAGGTAAGAATAGTCCGATCACCCCTCGTCGGGCACCCTGGATGAACTGTGATGGTAGATCTAGACGGAGACATCATCTCCACTCAGGGCACGGTCCAGTTTCTCACCGAACTGGGTTTCAAACAGGACGCGGAGAACCTGGATAGAGAAGATGATACGCCCAAACTCTTATCGCTCGCGTTTGAGCTTCAATCCCCTAGTTTAGGAGAGTGGACCAGGAAAGGATGGGTAGATGGGTGGAAGAGCATCGGGTCAACTTCCGCTCCAACGCCCCACCGGTTATTTCGGACCGCTGACGCAAATTGTGCATAGGTGTGACACCATAGACGGGATGAAGACCGCACTCACACGTTTAGAAGTCAAGCTTGGCTCCGACCCGTCGTACTTCCGCACGGTATACAATTACACATTTAATTTTGCACGGTCAGAGGGTCAGCGCAGCCTTGGTAAGTGCGATTCCTGGTCCATGGGGTCGACCCTGACTCATCGTGCATTATACCTAGCTAAGGATACTGCCCTCGAGTACTGGAAATCGCTTTTGTACTTTGGCGTGGGCAGGGAAGCGTTGAGGCATGCACCAGCCGATGATGAGGAAGATGTTGACATGGATGTGGGCCAAGGATGGACGAGAGAACACACGGAAATGTGGTTGGAGTATATGAAAGTACGTGATGACGTTGCCGTGAGCAAAGATACCTGGCAGATGGTTCGTATGGGGGTTCCTTCTCCACCACATTGCTGATGAGATAAGTACAGCTCCCGGACTTTATCCGTTCATTTGACGGGGACTTTAACAAACATGACGACCAAGGTAATGCCACATGTTCTTCCCTTGGTGACATGCAGCTGAAGATGCTACGTCATCCCAGCCGCTTGGCCCACTATCATAGACCAATTCGTTGAATGGGCCAAAAGAAGGAATTCCACTGCGTGAACTACGTACTTTGTACTACATATCCCTCGACACGTGCACCATACCTCATCCACCCGCGACCCACTCTTTGTTGTATTGGAATGCAGTTCAGTTATATTGTAGGCAGAGTCAATAAAAATTGCATGTGATCGATTCTCCCTAGCGACCGCCTTGCAACGTGTAACGTTGATTCGCCATCACCAGAGGAGCACTGCTTGTCACGGCGCGCCCAGATCGTCGGACACGAGCGACGGGAGAAATGAAGATTCTTTCACTACAGAACACTTGATAGAAGCACAGGATGCTCCAACGATAGCGGCCAAAATTTTCGGCGCGTCACTTTAATCAAGTTTTCAGTTCATGCACACCTAAAGGCGGACTCGGGCGTACTCTGGGTTGACGCGAACGACCGTCTCCGATCCAAGCTCGTTGACCGACAGCACATCAATGTAGGTGCTCGCAGAGGTAAGCCCAAACATGTCCGTGAGTGCATCCTGGAGGGTTTTTCTTATGAGCAGGACCTCGGTGCAACGAGGCTGCATGCTAAGACGTATGTAATGATGCGTGGGTGGCAGATGGCTCAATGTCATGACCGTTGTGACGAACGGGTCAGTATTACGCTGGTGAACTCCGTCCTGCCCCGTGATGAACGTTGACAACGTTTGAACCGTCTCCTAAGACACTGACAGATCCTGTCCAAAACGTCCACTGAGCAGGACGGACTCGGGAACAAACTTATGTAATCGCTACATCCAGGTCCACCCGGGTTCCTGCACGCCATCAACTCAGACTCTGAACTCGGCTCAGCTGGTCGTCCAGCGACTTCCCCTCGAGAGGCCTGGTCAGCAGGACATGTCTCAGACAGACCATTCTTGCTGCGGTGCGGTGAGGGAAGTACAGATACGCCGCACCAAGGCTAGTAAGCCGCAACCGTGGATAACCCGCAAGTTCTCCGTCGGCCTCACGATCCTCATTGTCGGCTACTCGACATATGTGTACGCTGCAAGGTTCTGCAGAGACATGATTGTAAAGAGTAGTAGTGCGCTAGGTGATCAAGCGACCGGAGGTGTGTGTGTTTCACTCTCTTCATCCGACGTTGACGTGAGACATCTGCCGCGTCCAGTCGCTTTCTTGGTTGTATTTTGTCTCCTGTTTTTATTGATGTCTTGGTGTTACGTCGTGGTACGTCTTTTTTCCCTCTCAGAGGCACCAAACGAATCCCCATTTGCTGCAATGCTCTCAGGTGATAACTACATCCCCCGGCAATGCACGGCAGGTACGCGCTTCAAATAAGGACCCGTCTTGCCAATTCCTTCCTCTCATTCCCGTACCTCTGCCGGCCCATAGCATACCCAGACGACTACTAGACCGGGCTATGACCATAATGACAGATCATCAACGCTCAACTCCACTGACCTCCGCGGAACTTCTTACGAGCTCACGTCTCCCACCCCCAACGTCTATCATCCTCCCACGCACGAGCCTGCAAGAAAGCATAATCATCCACAATCGTCACTCGGGTCTGGGAAGAGCAAAACACTCGCATCACAGGTTTCTGCCGACCCTTCTTCGGTTCCTAAGCTGGAGCCAAGTTCACACTCACAAGCATCGACCCGCGGTCTTGAAGAAGCACATGCTTCCGATGTGTCTGGTGCCCCTGAGTCTCCGCATATCCCAGATACCGCGACGCTCCCCACCCATGCGAATTCCTATCAGTCGGGTCCTTCCCTTCCTCCGCCGAAGTTCTCGCGACGTCCAACAACTACCCCTGTACTTCTACCGGAATATCGATATTGCAACAGATGTCAGATTGTCAAGCCCTCCCGGTCGCATCACTGTAGAGCATGTGGCACAGTAAGTTGCTTTTTTTGTCGTCCGCGTGTTCGTCGATCTGATCTGGTGTCAAGTGCATCTTAAAGTATGACCATCACTGTCCATGTGGGTAAACCTTTCCTGAGAAACTTATAGACTGATATACTCTCCCTCCGTTTCAGGGATCGGGCAATGTGTCGGTGCTTTTAATCAAAAGGTGTGCCCGTCTGCTGCACGTTGTTCTCGTTGTCGTTTATAACTTGCATTGGCAGTTCTTCGTCAATTTCCTGCAATGGGCAACGGTGTTCTGTTTTTGGACGTTCTCGACGCTTCTAGGTCTCAACGTTAAGCCACGCACCTCTCCGGGCCCCGAACTCGACCCTCAGCAAATTGTCGTAATAGTCCTGTTCGTTTCCGTTGTACCGGAGTCGTATCTCCTGCCTGACTGACATGCCACCTGCTAGTGCTGGCTTCTTTGGGCTATTTTGCAGCCTTATGCTCATATCGCAACTTCATCTCATTCTGTTGAACCAAACGACCGTTGAGTCACTCAGTTTCAGGTCTATGCGAGACCGTGAACAAGAGTTGCTGTCGCGAATGCACAAGTGGTATCACATAGGGTGCGTCTTTTCACATGCCCAATGTTGGACGGTTGTGGCGTGCGCCGTGCGTCACACGGGACCGGCTAGCTGGACGTTGCCGAGGTGTGTTTATCCCACTGATCTGACTGGATTTATCACAGTGCAAAGCGGCGAACACGAAAGGAATGGGATAGTGAATGGGGAAGAATTGGTATCGAAGGCAATCTGTGGTGGCTAGGAAGTCGCAGAGCGAACTGGGTGGCAGTGATGGGGAAGAGCATATGGTGGTGGATTCGTGCGTCTTTCCCTCGTGGACCTCGTGTCGGCCTTCGAACACCCGATTTCTGACGTACTATTTTTGTACCTTGCAGTGCCAGTCGGACACTACCTTGAGGATGGCTTGAACTACCCAACCAACCCGCGTTTTGACAATGCTGGGAGATGGAAGAGACGGAAGGAGTGGCCGTCTGATCTACGATGACATTTTCATGATTATTCCATCTGTAATATTTGTATACATGGAGCTTGGACATGCTCTGCTGGCGGGCTTAACCCAGTGGGTGGGATCGCAGCCCCACGGGACAGATCGGGCAGGCGCGGGCGGAACTTGATGCCAGAGCAGCCACAAAGGCTGAACGTGGTTCGCTATTTGGTCCCTCTCATAAGCTGAACCACAACTTCCACCATCGAAGTTGTAGCCTATCAGATCCACAACTGTTTCAGTTACATCCAACATGTCACCTGCAGCGACGTTCCCAAGCAAAGCATCCAATGGCCATTCGAACGCTGCCCAGAAGCAGACCCGAACAGGCAGCGCATCTGACAAGATATCCTCGGCGGGTCTCATTCAGATGGAATATGACTACAGCGCTCACAAGTAAGTCAACTATGATCCAAATGACACCGGACCCTCGCACGCGTGCGTTAATGTAAGCCTTGGGCCAATCATCGTTGGTGCCAGGGACACTGCCGAGGGGGGGTGGTGGGGGGACCTTTTAAATGCCACTTGACTGACGAATCATGTTATTCCCTCGTTTTCGCCAGTTACCACCCACTGCCAGTCGTCTTCGATTCCGCAAATGGCTCCAAGTGCGTCGTTTTCGCCAATTGACGTCGCTTCAATATTGAACTTCTGATCGTAATCGCTGATTGACTGGATTAGAGTATGGGATCCCGAAGGCAATGAATACATAGACATGCTCTCAGCTTATTCGTACGGCTTCTCGTCCTCCTTTTGGATGTGATTCTCTGAGCTCACATGAGGTTTCTTTTAGCGCGGTGAACCAGGTTTGTGTTGGCTTGGATGTGTGTGTTGGATTATCTTGGCTTATGCAGACAAATGTTTCAAGGGTCATTGTCACCCAAAGATAGTTGCTACTCTTGTAGAGCAAGCTCAGAAACTCACACTGTCCTCGCGTGCATTCTACAATTCCGTCTTTCCGCGCTTTGCAAAGCAGATGAAAGAGACGTTTGGCTATGACCGTGTTCTCCCTATGAACACCGGTGCCGAAGCGGTAGAGACCGCCCTGAAGGTGGCTAGGAAATGGGCGTACGAGACACCTGCCAAGCATGTCGAGCCAGGCAAGGCAGTTATTCTCTGCCCAACGGGGAATTTCCACGGAAGAACTTTGGGAGTGATCAGGTAGGCGATAACAGATCTCCGTGTCATGACCAAGATGTTGATCTATTCTCGGATCTTTTCAAACACAGCATGAGCACTGATCCGGACACTCGCGATGGATTTGGACCTTATCTCGCTGGCGTAGGTCCTGCGTACAAGGATCCGAATGGAACTGTTCAGACGATTCGCTATGGTCATATCGAGGATTTCAAGCGTGCGCTCGATCATTTTGGGAATAACGTCGCTGCATTCTTGTTGGAGCCCATTCAAGGTGAAGCTGGGTACGTACGCTCCTAGACATGTGTGTTTCCTCTCTCTCATGGAGACCCCAAGCGTTGTCGTTCCACCAGAGGGTTATCTTCGGGAAGTTCGCAAGCTGTGCACGGAGAGAAACGTTCTCCTTATATGCGATGAAATCCAAACGGTCGGTCCGCTTACCCACCACGACGCTGTCGGATGCTGATCTTCGACACATGACGATAGGGACTAGCACGGACCGGGAAGATGCTCTGCTGCGATCACGAGGGTGTTCGACCCGATATAGTCCTATTGGGCAAGGCGCTTTCTGGCGGAGGTTCGTCGAGCTTGTTTCCTGGGTGCGTGTGGGAATCACTGACACGCGTTCTGGATCAATAGTTTATCCCGTTTCTGCGGTTCTTGCGGATCGTCAAGTCATGGACTGTATCGGGCCTGGTCAACATGGGAGCACATATGGAGGGTAAGCATGGTTCACCTCGAGAATAGAGATGCTGTTTTAAGCCGCGCTTTATTAGGAACCCTTTGGGATGTGCTGTTGCCATGACGGCTCTGAGTGTGATTCAAGAGGAAAGATTGGCCGCGAACGCCGAGCGCCTTGGACGGATCTTCCGCGAACGTATGAGTGCGCTCAAGGAGAGGTCACCCTTGGTCAAAGAGGTTCGTGGAAAGGGGCTGTTGAACGCGGTCGTGATCGATGAGTCGGCGAGTCTGAAGGGTCACACGGCGTGGCAATTCTGCTTGTTGTTGAAGAGTCGGGGCGTGCTCGCGAAGCCGACGCATGTCAACATGTGGGTGCCTGTGTTTTGTGTTTGATCTTGATGGTGGCTGATGGTGTCGCAGTATTCGCTTTGCGCCTCCATTGGTGATTTCGGATGCAGAACTGGAGACGGCGATGCAACGGATTGAGCAGTGCCTGGATGACTTTGACAAGGTCTGTGGTTCCGCTGTATGGATTTATTTAGTGTGGCTTAACGGCGTTTTTTCAAAGCTCGAAGAGATCCCGGGCGAAGTCGAGAGCGAGAAAGGCTACAAGGATACGCTCGACAACTGATCCGGTGCCCTCTAAATTTCTTGAAATGATTTATGACTGATAATGCTGCAAGTCCATTTGAGATCCATATAATCTACGCACGAATCTTGTAGATAGTGGTCATACTAGCCTGTATAATGTTGATATTGATGTATCATCTAGGTAAATGGAGGACTATGCATATCTGTGATGATTTCTGAGAGCTACACGCAAGCGTAATGGATGTAAGACACCTCGTAGGGACGACTTCCACAACGAACACGGAAGCCATCCGAAAAAAAATGCCTCTTGCATAGAGCTCGTTCTTCCCTAACATTAGCAACTCGACGCTCGGTGGGGTGAATCGAACGAAGAGTGAATAAAAAGGGTACGAAAAATGGAGCTAGGCTTGGAAATCATACATCGTGTTTGTAAATTTTTTTTGTACGGTTGAAGACGTCAAAGTCCAAGTTCAAGCGAGCTCCGTCCTTGTGTTTTCGCCTTTTTACGTAAAATTGCGAGATTTTTATTGTGCCGATTTTTCTCGCCGTTCTGTCCCGTTCGACCTGTTCCTTGCAGCAATGGCGTTGGCGAGTCCACAGGGATTGCGCCAAAGAAGGCTCTCAGATTCAGCAAGAACATTCGACCACGTCGACCAAGTTCATGTCGTTGATGACCGAGACGAGAAACCCCGTCTGAATCCCCAGCGGGAAGAGGTCGTGTGGGGTAAGACACCTGGTGGTGAAGGTGCGTGGCGGTTGCTCTTTCGATGGTGCTTCTACCAACGCTATAAATGTCTTCCAATAGTCTTTCGCGTGCCAACTACCCACGATGTCCTTACGGCGCTATTTCACCCTGCATACCCAAAAAGTCACCTGGACATTCTCAATCTATCTCTCTTGGGTTTTCAACTCGTCCTATTTTGCCTCTTGCCTCGGTCAGCGTCCAAAATATTCTTCCTGATCTATTTTGCGTTTTGGCGGGCTGCGTACGATGCTGGTTTGGGTTGGGTTCTTACAAAACAGAGCAAGAAGAAGTGGATCGTTCGAGAAATCCAGCGGCTGGGATGGCTTGATGAGAGTCGCAGTCCTGCTATGAGAAACTGGATTCGTGCACAACTTGCTGGAAAGATGGGCAAAGATTACTCGTTTGATGTGGGTACATCGAGATTGGCTTGATCGCGTGCTCATCTTGCCCGTTTCCTATAGGAGCTTCCTTTGGAATACAACACTTGGCTCTTGTTCAGACAGCTGGTAGATGTCATTCTCTTGAAGTACGTCGAGCGTTGCTTGTGTGGTCGTGCTGATACTCAAGGTCGTGTGCAGTGATTTCATGGCGTATTGCATGTTTGCCTTTTCTTGGTTCCGGGTTCCTGTGGGGCTTTCGTTCACTGTCCACATCATGCGGTAGGTGCTCTTCATGGAGCGATTACACTCGATGAATGACACCTTGTTAGCTGGGTGGGCGGTATCGCGCTGATCGTGTTCAACCTCTGGGTCAAAACGGAAGCACACGGCGTCGTCAAGGATTATGGCTGGTACTGGGGTGACGTCTTCTTCCAGCGCGGTAACCTGGTCTTTGATGGGGTGTTTGAGCTCGCACCGCACCCGATGTACTCTGTTGGTAGGTCGCTTTGCTCATTCCCTTCCGAGATGCTCGAATGTTGGGTGCCTTGCAGGCTATGCGGGCTACTACGGTCTGTCGTTGATCGTTGGCAGTTATCCCGTGTTATTCGCCAGTCTGGTCGCCCACGCCTCTCAGTTTGCGTTCTTGGTGTTCTTCGAGAATCCGCGTACGTCTCCATACACTCCCTTTGACGACGAACATTGACGTTCTGTTAGATATCGAGCGAATGTATGGGAAACGTCAACCGATTGCAGTACGTAAACCCCTAGCGTCGACCGGTCCTCGCAAGCAGAACACCGCGCCACCAGCGATCCCTCACCAGGACCTCACGGACGGACTTTCGACTCCACCTGCAACTGAAGGAGAGACTGCTTCGGAAACGGATTTTGAGACCGAAGTCGAAACGCCAGTACCAACCCGGAAACCGAGCAAGAGTCTCCGTACCCCACGCGTGAGCAACGAGTCGCTCAGGAGATCCGCTGTGCAACAGCAGCCAGTGTCAGAGCATGATCTGTATCACAAGTACTTCAGACGTGACGTTGTCGGGCTTCATAACATTGATTTATTACGGTACGGTGCTCATTAGGGAACTTGTTCAAAGAATTCGCTCAACCGAATTCTTCATGCATCAGGTCTTCTGATGCGATGTTGGTGCTGCTGATATTCTACATATTGGTCGCTTCCTGTCTCCCGATCATGTCCCATCGTGCGACTCTGGCGTTGCACTTCGCTCACGCGTCTGCTTGGTGCATCTTCCACAGTTTTGGTTTGGGTCTTCTTCTACAGGCGCAAAGCCGGTCCAAGTTCCTTGTTCGCCACTTCCTCAAAAACTATCCCTATCCTGTCAACGATAATGGCGACGGTGCAGTGCAAGAGGCGTTTACGAATTGGAAGTCGCTATGTAACATGAGCTTGTGCATGACTTATAGTATTTACTTTCCCTTGTCTGCATTTTTCTTGCTCGCTCATGTTTTTCTTACAGTTTCCCTCGTTGGCCTTGCCGTGAAGACCTATGAATTACCAAAATCGTGGTCGGAGGGAGACGATCTTTTGTGCCATACATTGGGAGCGGTGCGCCTTCCCTTTCTATTTGTGGTGTATTGTTTGTTCATTCCTGAAAGCTGCTGATTGGCCTTCACATATGGGCGGCCATGGAGTCGTATGAGGTTCTCGGCGTGTTTGGTATGCATTTCAATTCCATCAGAAAACGTCCGTTCATTCGATGCACTCAGGATGGTTCTACGGAGATTTCTTTGCGGAAGACTTCCCTTCCCATTTGGAATACACTGGCATCTTCCGGTGAGCTATTTCTGGAGTGTGTTTTGAAACCTTGTCAAACGAACCGAGATCCACAGTTATCTCGACAATCCTGAACTCATGAGCGGTGCATCATTCTTCGGACTTGCGCTTATCAGCGGCAGCAAACTTGTCGGCATCCTGGCAGTCCTGAGATTCCTCGCACATTGGTGGTTTTTGCATAATGTTGAGACGTAAGTCCCGCTGATTATCCATCAGTGGCTGACACCGTTATGCTGATTATGGCGATAGCCCTCACATGCGGAAATTGTATGGAGATAGTTTGCGCAAGGAGGCAGGTTTCGTCAAGGTCATCAAAAACGTCGCGAGCAAAAACGCGCGACTTCTGGAGTCTCGCGCTGGGCGCCATGCACCAGAGATTAGGAGGGTCGCAAAGGAAGTCAAGGGAACTTTTGATAAAGTGTTTGAGGAGACTGCCGATGTCGTGGAAGAATTCTTGGCAAAGTGTGAGTCGAACGGAATGCGTTCCCTTGATTGGTGGCATTTGAACTGATAATCCGCCTAGCCCGACCAAAGATATCGGAAGTCATGCAAGAGACCAAAGTGCTTTTGCGACAATCGCGTGAACGCCTGGTCATAACGTGAGTCCCCCATTGCCTATTTTCCGTTTCTGATATTAAGAGTCTGCTTTTCCCCGCTCTGGTTCTCTCAGACGCGTTGCGAATGACTTGTCTTCATATGATACCGCCAAGTACAAAGTCTCGATTTCTCCCAGTAAATCTGGCGACATGCGGTTCCACCTTGGAGAACCTATTCGTGTCAAGTGGGAAGCTCCCCAGCGTCACTCTCGGCGTGATTGGATCGGCATCTACAGGGTGCGGCATTTTCATTTTTCCTTGACGTTGATTAATAGGAGCATTGCATAGGTTGGCGCGAACAAGTCGACGTTGATCACGAAGATATCGTCGTTTGGAATGTGGGTTCCTGTTCACAATGAGGAATGGGACGGCGATGTGCCTCTCGATAACGTCAACGTGTCCTCGAGGAGCCCAGAAGCGCAGACTGGGACTGTTGTCTTTCAGGGTTCGACCCTTCCATGGACAACCGGGCGATATGAGGTGTGTTTCTCGTTAAGGCTGTCGCGGTTAGCCAAGCGATTGACGTTTGTATGTTCCTGTCAACTTAGGTTCGGTATCATCATGATGGCAAGCATAATGTCCTCGGGATTGATGGTCCTTTGGATATCTACGGTAAGTCTTGACTGTTAATGATTGCTATTCGTGGGTTGAACTAAATGCCTTTTGACGTGATGACAACGTTGAAGTTAACAAGCCGACGTCCCTTGATTTTACGTCTATTAGGAAGTGTCTCACTGACATCATTCCCCTGTGCTTGGACAACGATCCACACTTGATCCCCCTGTCGTGCGGCGGTACGTGCGACCCGAACGCGGATGCTGACGAGAGCGATCCTTCTGGTGATCCGCGGGATCCGGACGACTTTAGTTTCTGGTCAGAACGCCAAGCGAAACGTATTTGCACTGCGATCAAACAAGCGTTCAACGTGGAGTATGTCCCCGAGGTCATCGTGGCAGACGCGAACTTGACGAGGTTGGCTAATCGGATCTTGGTATCGAAACAACTCTTGGTCTCGTAATGTTTTCCCGCCTTTGCTTGTATAGTTTGAGTCAAGGGATTCGGAGGTTTTTTTGTGGCGATGCACATTCTCTGTGCTGATGGGTCGGACGTAGCTTGTGATGTTTTCTATGAATTTGTTTTTGTTGAGCAATCACGCAAACTTGCTGGTACTTGAGTTGAATCACACATGCTATTTTGTAGAATCATCATAGCAAGGCCCATCTGCATCGGAAAGCCAGATGTTTGTGTGGTTGCCACCTGTGGCTGTGCTTGTTGTGCCATTGCTCCCCTAAATGTCTCCTCTAGTGGGATGGTGGTGCTCCTTACTCCCTTCTGACCTGCTCCCATTATTTTTCTAGGTGGGTTCTTCAGGCATCAAAGACAAATTGGAAGACTTGTTACTCATTGCTTCACCTTAGCCATGGCAAACCTCATTCGCAGTGCAAAATCTGGTAATGACTGGACTCAATATGAGCTTCAAGCATACAACATCCAAGTAGTTGAGCAGTCATTTGTGGAATTCTTCCATCAGAACCAACTACCACCTGTTCCACCCATTGTCCATTACTTCTGTGAAACCACAGACCGAATACTTGCTCCAGATGATGATACTCACAGGCTACTCCACTACCTTGATCTTGCACTGGCAAAATCCCCAAAGATATGCCAGGGAGCTGCTATTGATAATTTCACTGCCAGACTATTGGAGATGTTAGGGTATACATCAGGTCACCGAGTCATTCTCACTCACTATGCTTTGTCTTTGACAATCTGCAGGATGCAGTGCTCAGCACGGACAGACATTTGCATCTGTGGTGAGAATGACTACCTTTTTCTGGCACAAAGGAATAAAGGATTGGGAACTATGGGAGACCCAGAACCACAGCTTATTGCTAAAGCTATTGCTGCCTATCAGCAAAATAACTTCATGCATAGTAGTGCATTCCATATTTCAACTCTCAGTGAGATCACCTTGCCTGGCATCACACTTGTTGGAACCTCTCCCACCTTCTACAAGATAAAGGTCACCACTGAACTCAATGATGCTGTTATGGGTGGAACCTTTCCTACCAATCCCATCATTGTTTATCGTCATACTCCACAACTTCCACACCCCAGTAGTGAAGGGATGAAATCATTGGAGAACCGTGCTACCATTGTTCAATATTATGAAGTATTCAAAGCCTTTGTTTAACTATGGTGTGTTTTGTCTTACCCTCCATATTGCTAGTGTTAAATTTTAACTGACATTTTAGTAGTTGAAAAAAATCTGTGTGTTTTGTTAGTACTACTTAAAAGTCTTGTACAGTTAATTTAAGTGGGTGGTGATACATACTATACATATGTGACTGGAATGTATCTTATGGCAAATCAACTTGTGCATGTGCACTACATCAGTAAAATGCCCTCTATGTGCAGAATTGTATAATGCTATACAGTGTTTTATAGAGTATAGCAGCATGGCCATGTCATCTTCTGTACAGATATGTACATACAACACTATCAAGTTACCAATATTTTGTTCACATATATATTTTGCTTTCTTACATTTTGTGATTTTATACAACAAAAATACAATTTTTTTTTAGTAATCTATCTAGAAATACAGAACAACTACAGATAAAAAAGAGAGGGAGAAAATGGTAGAGGAAAAGCATAAGAAAAATTCAAAGAAAAAAGAAGCATATAACTCATCTAAGTAGAATAGGGAGCAAGAATGGTAGAGTAGGTAGGAAGTGTTACAATTCATTAGTTGATTCACTCTTTTCTACTTACCTACATATGTCTATCATTGTCATCTACAAGGACCATTGTTTGAACACTGTTGCTGCTCACTTATTTTTCTCCCTTTTTTCACTGACTAATTACTCTTCCATCTTGTTCCATCTCATTCCATCATCAGTCAGCATATGCTTACCAATTGTTCTTTCTCATTCTATGATGTTCTCTTTTGATTACTCATCTTCATTTGCTTCATCTATTTAAATCCTTGTAGTTCTACTCTTTGTCTCTAAGTTAGACCTACTTGGTGTAACCTTATACTTTGGCCTCAGGACCTTTTTAAGTCTTTATTCTACTTTTGAGTGAATGCTCTGTGATTTACTTCTGATGTTGTTGAAGACCAATAACTCCTTTTGTCACTGTTAAAGACTGATGTGACTGATCTAGTGACTGACCTTGTGACTGACCAAGTCAATGTCTATCCCTATCCAGGCTAGTTGGAACAGAAAACAGAGGAATGGCAGGAAACAGAGCATAAAAACAAAGTAAAAGATAAAGGAAGCATATGACTCACCAAACTAAGATAAGAAAAACAAAGCAGGGAGGGCAGAAAGCAGAGAAGGTAGCAAACAGAGGAAGCAGAAAGCAGAAAGAGTAGGGAGAGCAAAGAGCAGAGAAAGCAGAGAAAATAGGAAGAGTAGGAAGAAAAGCCTGAAAGAAAGTAAAAGAGAGAAAAAGAAGAAACATACAGTGGCTCAAAAAAGTGTTCCAATGTTTGCATGTTTTACACTAAATGACCCAAAACACAATAACCCCTAATCCTTACCCTAACATGGGTAGTGTATGAATTGAAGTATATACTCTTGGCTTTCTATGGATCCAGGAATCAAGGGACTTGGGTCAGACCCAAGAGAATGGCAGTCATTTCAAAATGATGACTCATTGGGACACTTTTTTGACCTTTAGTTTTGATTACATATATTAG
>JBBPQP010000813.1:0-17172 GCA_038092555.1 Boletus subgraveolens
GGGTGTCCGAATGTATTGCTGGCGTCAACAAGGAATGTGTGTGAACGAAAGAGTTAGACCCCTACTGTCTACAACGTTCACCCGTCAGATGGTTATAGCAACGAACGCGCGCTGTACCGGAAACATACCCATACATCTGAACAGATGTGGTCAACTGAGATACATTCCTCTTGAGTATATGAGCGCTCCCTGTTGGAGAACGTTCTATAATGCGCACACGTTCTGTGCATGGTATGCCATGTTACTAGCGGGTTCAATGCGGATTTCACGTTCGTCGTGGGCCGAGTCCTGCAGACGTGATATGACGAGTCTCAAGTAAACCATAAGACCACCTTGGCAGCGAGACAAAGTTTCGATGATCTTGTTTGGCGATGTTGAGTGATGAAACACAGCCACCAAACCAACCTCATCCGCCTTCCTGTCTGCTTTTCTACACAAAATTTATCTTCCTGTGGTCTTCCTTTTGAGCAGAAAGGCAACATACTCAACATGTATAGGTTGTACATGGTGCAAAAGATGAGGGTTTGTGGTGGTGCATACAGTCACATGTCATGATGGGATGAGCAAACTACACTCAAAATGACACTGCAAACCAATGTGTGTGAGAGCTAGGGAATCAGTGGGGTATCAGGATTGTCAAGAGAGACCTTAGGGAATACCCTTCGGGGATGCTCAAGAGTGAAGACGATCCAATTCTGAGGGGAAACTATCTATGATACAGGTCAGGCATATATACTACTCGAAGTATGCTGACTAAGAAGTGGTAAGTGATTGGAGAAGTATCAGGAATGTTCTATGAAGTTCCATGACCTTCTGTGACTGATGGGAATAGGTGAAGAAGTGAAGAGAAGAAGAAAAGAAGGGGATCAAAGAAGATTCTGACATTACCCCCCTTTTAAGAGTCAAAGTCCTGTTCAATGAGTTCACCTTCTAAATACGGAGTGTCTGTGAGTGGAGTGTCAAAGGAGTAATTATGCAAACAGTCCATGTTTTCTTGGAACAAGAGGAAATCAGGGTCAAGGAACATTGGAGAGGGAGTGGGAAGAGGAAGACTGAGACAAGTTGGGCAGGAACAGGATGGATCAGTGTTGGTGAAGCAGACTCTCATTGTCTTCCTTGGATGAGGAGCAACGGGATGAAGACGACAGAAATCTTTAATAGTGTCTGTTGCGTTGTCGAGTTCCGTCACTTTCTTCCATTCATTTTCTTCACAGGGAAAGCCTCTCCAATGGACGAGATACTCTATTGTTCCCCTTCATTCTCACAAGTCCACAATACTCTCAATCTCTTGTTCCTCTCCTTGGGGTTGTATGACTGGTGGAAGAGGAGGGGGCTTCTTCTGTGAGGGGAATTCTCCTTTGTGATATGGGTGGAGAAGGTATTCATTGAAGACTGGATGTATGTATTCCCCTCCATTTAGAGTCAAGTTTGAGTTTATATGCTCCTTTTCCAACCTTTTTAAGTACTTTGAATGGACCGTATTGTTTGTCGTCCAATTTATGAGAAGGACGATTGGAACAAATGTTGGTCAATTTGAGGAGGACGAGATCTCCAGGTTTGTATTCCGTCAGTGGTCTGGTTCCCTGATCATGATACTTCTTCATGTTGTTTGCGGCATGTTGAAGTGCTTCTTTTGCTCGAGTGTGACTCCTTTTCATTTCTTCGACGAAGATGGTCGCTTCTTCATTTCCATTCTGTTACGGTTTTGGTACTCCCCCGGTCTTTTTCCTCCTCCCTCCCTTGACCATATACCAACCGTACTCCCTGTCACTGGACCATCCGCTCCGACCTCTCCTGGGCGCGTTTACGCTTGATGCGACACGTCCTGCAATGGCCCGGCTTCACCCCCTCTGGCACTACCCTCCCCGCTGTGCCTCTTGCACTACCCTTCCCGCAGTGCCCCTTGACACAGCCGCCCCCCTGTGCCCCGTCCAGGATCTTCCCGCCCTTCCCCTCCTTTAGGGCCGCCCTATCCTTCCTCCCGGATCCCACTACCCCTGTGGTACTCCCGGATCTTCCCTGCACTGCTCTACAGTGCCTCCCCCCGCACAGCCCCCTCCTGTGGCGTGCTCTGGATCTTCCTGGATCTTCCCAGGATTTTCCCAGGATCTTCCCACCCCCCTGCGCCCTTCGGGTCTTTCCGGCTCTGCCTTGCATAGCCCGACACCCCTTCTTGCACAGCCGTCCTCCTGTGCTCTCCTCAGCAATCCCCATCTCAGTTGAGGCCAGATCTCCCCTCGACATCGCCACCTCACCTCGTGTTGCGCCACGACCTCACTTCAGTCTTGTGACCACTCACATGCCATCACAACACGTCGCACCACATTGATTCCCATGACGCGTCCCTTCGCTCGTGAACTTCCCACGCAGGACCCCTCCTGCCTAATCGGGCGATAACCTCGCCACACTGGTTCCGGGTTTCCTATTGTGGATACGGACTCTTACCATATTAGGGTTAGACTGCGCATGGACCACCATTACCTAATGGGGATATACCTGCCCTAAAGCCCTTACGGCCAGGGTATATAAGTTCAAGCTCCTCTCGAACACCTCTCTCTCTCTAACCTTGATCTGACACCTAAAGTGTACACCTTATGGTTACTCTTGTGGTATTCATCATCCGTTCCCTGCAACATTCCCTTGCTTGATCTCACCCCTCGCCCTCCCCCTCTCTCCTCCTTCGTTGGAGGACTCCACCAACAACTCTAGGTCCTCCCTAGAGTCCCTCTTCGAGTAACTCGTCGTTACTCCCCTCCCCAATGGCTCGTCGCCGTTGGCTTGTCTCTAGGTTCTCCACTCCCATTAGGAGAACTCGTCCACCTCGACGTCGACCCCACTACCCGTCGTCCTCACCTCAGACAAGGTCCACCGACCTTCTTCACCTAGGACTCTTGGTCTTCGTCTCCCTCGGGATACTCCTCCTCGTATCCCTCGTAGTTCGTTGCCAGGCTCACGTCAAGCCTGAAGGTATCCTACGCTGTTAGGACCAACAAGAGTTAGGCTCAAGGTGGCCTTACACTTTGTGTCTACTTGTACACCTACCGGGTGGTAGTTGTAACACATTCCTTGCAACTGATCTTTGTGTTGTGTTGATATGGGGAGTTTGTCTGTAATTAAGGAGGAATGGGGATGTCTTCATCATGAAAGAGATTTTGGAGTTGTGAGCAAATTCAGCAAGAGGAAACCAATCTACCCAGTCGGATTGTTGATGGTTTATGTAGATGCACAGATATTGTTTGATGAGTGCATTAAACTGCTCTGATTGTCCATCTGTCTGTGGATGGTAGGCGGTAGAGGGATTCCCTTTGATTTGGAGAAGCTCTTGTAACGCCATCATGAAAAATGAGATGAATTGTGGTCCTCAATCACTGATAATCTTCTTGGGAGTGCCATGAAGTTTGAATATGTGATCACAGTAAATTTTGGCAACTCCAGCGGAAGTGATCATAGTTGAGATGGGGAAGAAGTGCACCATTTTCGAAAATGTGTCGACGATGGTCAAAATGGCATCTTTTCCATTTGACTCTGGGAGAGGACCAATAAGGTTGATGGATATTACTTCCCATGGTCTGTTGGCCAGTTCATTTGGGTGTAATTGCATTTGTTTCACTTTGGTTTTGACCTTTTGACAGATGTCGCAACCAGACATGTAGCGAGTGATATCCTTCTTCATCGAGGGCCAATAGTACCTTGTTTGGATGAGATCTCCAGTTCTTCATGTGCCAGGGTGTCCTGAGAGAGGATGGTCATGATTTTGGATGATGATTGCTTCTCTAAGGGACAGTTCCATAGGAATGTAGAGAGCATTTCCCCAATAGATAAGATCATCCTTGAGTC
Organism: Boletus subgraveolens; assembly: GCA_038092555.1. Classification (NCBI taxonomy): domain Eukaryota; kingdom Fungi; phylum Basidiomycota; class Agaricomycetes; order Boletales; family Boletaceae; genus Boletus; species Boletus subgraveolens. The sequence goes on from JBBPQP010000813.1 coordinate 3,838, forward strand.
TTCATGGTGAGTCACTCTTTTTGATACTGTCGATGGCGAACTTTTCCGCACAGGATTGGAGATTTTTGATTCATTCTTCAAATGTGATAGAGTGCACAGCAGCTCCCTCGTCCTTCATGAACTTTTCTGGAGTCAACACAGTGATTTCCTTGTTATCCTTGAGTTTTACGTTGAAATCAGATCGGCAAGATAGCAGATCAGCTGGATTTGTCTTTTCCAACCTGTGTTTGATGATGAAATGATACTCTTGGAGGAGTTGATTCCACTGTGCTTGTTGTCGCGAGAGATCTTGGGGTCGTTTGAAGTATTCAAGATTTTTGTAGTCTATTAGGATCTCAAATTTGTGTTTAGCGTTGAGGAGGTAGTGGCGCCATTCTTTGAGCACAAATATGATGGCTGCCATTTCGAGATCTGCTGCATGATAGTTCCTTTCAGCTTCATTCAGCGACCTGGGTATAAATGCGATGGGATGCCAGCAGCCTTCTTTCTCCTGTGAGAGGACTGCCCCAATACCAATGCTGAAACCATCTGTTTCTAGGCGGAATGATTTATCATTTTCGGGCATGATCAGGGTGGGAGCAGTTGTGATTGTCCCTTTTAGGAGTTCATAGGCTTTTCGACATCCTTCTGACCATTTAAACTCTACTCTCTCAGAAGTGAGGGCGTTGAGTGGTCGTGTGATTTTGGTGAAGTCCTTCACAAATCTTCGATAGAAGTTGAGGAATCCAAGGAACCCTCTGACTTCCTTCTTAGACTTGGGGATGGGCCAATCAGTAACTCCCTTTATCTTTGTTGGATCCATGCGGAATTTTTGGTACAAGACAAGGAGTCCAAGATATTTGACTTTGTCGACTTCAAAGTTGCATTTGGTGTGTCTGAGGCTCAACTTATTCTTTTGGAGGATTTGGGAAACTTCTCACACTATATTTTGGTGTTGTTTGATGGATTCCGTAAAGATTAGAATATCATCCATATAGATGACCACATTTCCTTGATTGATCAGATCTCAGAAAATATGATTCATCATTGTTTGGAATGTGGCAGGAGAATTGGTTAATCCAAAGAACATTATGAGGGGTTCGAAGAGTCCTTGATTTGTTCTGAATGTAGCTTTCCATTTGTCTCCTTCCTTCATTTGAATGTTATTGTATTTCCATCGAATATTGAGTTTCATAAAGTGTTTGGCTCCCTTGAGCTTGTTGATCAGCTCAGTGATAAGGAGGAGGGGGTATCAGTTTTTGACAGTAATAGCATTCAATTTCCAATAATCCTGGACAGGGCAAAATCTTCCATCCTTCTTTTTGATGAAGAAGAAGGCGGAGGCAAAAGGAGATTTTGAGGGGCGGATATGACCAGAGGTGAGGTTTTCTTCGAGAAAGGCATCCAGCTCTTTTTGTTTGTTGAGGGTTAGATTATACATTTTACAATCGACTTGATGATTGCCTGGAAGTAGTTCGACTGTGTGATCCCATGGTCTAGATGGGGGTAATTCATCAAATGTTTCCTTGGCAAAGACATCTTTGAAAGTGTGGTAGGCTTCTGGAACAACATCCTCAAAGGTTTTCTTCTACTTTTCCTTCTGTGCTTTGATTGCAAGATCTTGGGCAATATCTTGGGACATGAGGTAGTTGAGGGCTTCGATTTTGAAGATACGATCACCCTCCTTCCAAGATTGACGATACTCTGAATCGTCATTGTCATCATTCACAGAAATTAAATCGGGGATGTGATCTTCACATGAAAAGGAAATAGATTGCAAAGCCCAATCAATCACAGGGTTGTGACGTTTGAGCCAGTCGTAACCAAGGAACAGCAGATGTGTCCCGAGGTCAGTCACTGCAAAAGAGAGTTTTTCGATGTGATCCTGGATGAAGAGTTCCACCAGGACAAAGTCGGTGATGGCTCCTTATGAATTGGGAGTACCATCAGCATTGTACACAGGAATGGGGCAAGGGAGTTTGTGGGTTGGAATTTTATTCTTTTTAATGAAGAAGGCATTGATGGTTGATCTGGTACAGCCAGAGTCGATTAGGGCATTGGCCTCCACCATTCTCCCATTGTCGAGGAGCATTCCAATGTGGACAGTCAGTGAGCAGTCATTCTTTTTCGAGATTTTCTTATATCGTGGCTTGCTTTGTAGCTCATGCAACGACAGGTGGGCCTCAATAGGGAACATGTCACTCAGTTCAGTGATTAGCTGAGGAGTGACTTTGGCTGTTTTTGTGTCATGTACAAACAATTGGAGATGAGAGAGTGCTCTCTTCTTGTCTGTATTCTGACAAACTTGTTGAATCCACTGGGTAGACCAGGGATCCACCATGTTCAACCATGAGGAGCATTTGTTCCTTTTCTCCACCATTTGACTTTCAGTACCCTTTTCTTTAACCAGAGGTGCAACCAGTGTTTTTTTCTTTGCCTTTTTAGGGCATTGCAGTATAGTTGGTGGAGGGCACTCAGCAGCCTCATTACACACAGACTCAGTCAGTTCTTCTGTCTATAGTATGGAGAATTTATTTTTCAATGACTTAGGTGTAGTACAAGATGAAGTAGTAATGTTTGTAGAGGTAGACGACTGGGCTACTCTATGTTGGGAAAATCCTTCTTGGTGACCTCTGCCACCTTCTCTGCAAGCTCTTTTGGAGACTCGTATTCAATTGTATGTCCATTTATCTCAAATGTGTGGACTTGGCATGGGTGTGGCTTGAAGTGGATAGAGCAGGGCCAAGTCTGGTCTTTTCCTTCCTTCATGCAACTGATGCACTTCCCTTGTGTGCGCAGTTTGCCAATGTCCATCAGAGCACCCACTTCCGAAAATGTTCCTGTTGCATTTGGATGGTATTGATATTGAGGAGCTGCAGTTTTTGCAGGTGCAATGGTTGCAGGTACTGTTTGATGGGGTGGTTGTTGGGGGCGGTGAGGAGTCCAGGTGGTGGTGTGAAGGGAGGACTTCTTTGCATCATTGAGCGTTCAGAGAGAGTATTCGGCTCGAATGAGCTCCTTTTCCCACATGCGAACATCATGCTCATCCACGATGCCGGGGATCTGACTGATGACAAATTCCATGTACTTGAACTGGACTCTGTTCCTTGCGATTTCAGTGAGGTGAACCCTGTGCAATTGGTTGTTCCATTTGGCCTCAACGATAAGCATGGACATCTTGACAAAGAAGTCCTTGATCGTTTCATTGGCAGTTTGCTTCAGGGCATGCAGTTTCCTTTCTGCATCCCATTGCAACAACTTGGGTTGGAACATTTCCATGAGGGTGTTCCAAAACATGCTGAAGGGGTATTGGTCCAGGTTGTCTTCATTCTGGATAACGAATAAGTCTGCAAACCGCCCTGCAGCATTGTTTCCAGTAAGAAAGAAAAGGACAATTGTTATTTTCTGTTGGTCATCCAGAATTCCTTCCTCAAAGGAATGCAGATACATCCTCATGGTTCGTGTCCACTGCATGAAAGTCTCCTTGTTTCCATTGTAGTAGGCAGGTTTGGGCAGCCAATTCTTGCCTAAGTGGCCTCCTAACGAAGGAAGACTGACTTGTGGGTGGGGGGCATGAATAGACCTGTATACTCCCTCCTGCACTTGGCACTCTGCAGCCAGCAGCATTCAGGGCATGGGTTCAGATGGAAGAGGGCAGGAAGTACTCCTCAATGATCCAAACATTGGTCAGGTATAGGAGGGGGGCTAGAGACTGGGCAGCATTTCGATTGTGTTGTAGGGGATTGGTGGTGGTGGGCCAGCCCCACAAGTGCTGATCAAGTAATTCGTTGTTCATTTGGCATATTGGTCAAAAAAGTCCGATATCTGCTCCTTGATCTTCCTTGCTACTGACTCTGGTGTCTCCCTCTGGTTGATGTATGGAACTACCCTCGGGGTCATCTGCTGGGAAGTTGAAGTATCAATGGAAGTTTGAGGAAGATAAATGTGATGTGGAGTGATGGATGGGGGATGGGAGTCGTCAAGACAGGATCGGAATTGTGGGATAGACTGCATAGCCTGGGGAGCATGGATGGTATGAGGGGTCATTGTTCCCAAGATCAACACCGCTCGCGATGTGGATCAGGAGGTCATTATAGTACAATGGAACATGGACGATATTTGTGGAGGAAATGATTACGGACTGTTCTTGTCAGTGGAGTTAATCCAAGTAGCTTGTTTCGCTCCAATGAGCATCCATGCTTCCAGACAATGTTCGAGAGCACGGATGTAATGCCAAGCCTTTTAGTGAGGGTCATAAATGAGGTCTTGGCAGAAGGCGGCTAGCTTGTAGGTTTCTTCTGGAGTGATGGAGTAGGCAGAGTAAGGGACACGAACATCAGGATAGGGTTCAAGGTATCACTGAGTGTTGTCAATTGCTTTAGTGAGGGTAGGAGTGGAGAAAGTTGCTTCGACTTCTCGGGACGCAACAACTGAGCTCCTGCTTACTTGTTGAGTGGATGACTCAGCCAGGATTGAGTCCAAATGCAGTGGAAAGTGGGGGAAGAGTATCTAGAAGCTTGAGGGCTTCTTTGGCTTGTCGGGGAGGAGATGGGACTAGGCATCCAATGTCAACACTACTATCATGTAGCAACAGATGACAGTCTCGCAGTCAACAAGCACTTAAGTCAATTTTTCTTCCAGACTTCACATGGAATATCCCTGGTGCACTATGGGAGGAACAACTTTATCCTTGTTTAAGATGGCAGACGACTGTATGTGTAGTGTGAAAGCTACTACATATTAGCATTTGCTCAGTGCTAGTCTGATCCTGGTTTTTGTCTAGGTGACAGATTCCCTTTAACACTAGGGTCTGCGTATAACACAGCAATGAGAGGAGAAGTGGGACAGTGATGAGCAAGAAGAGTGCCGTCGAAGGCAAGGATAGAGGAAGGGTAAATGGTAAGGTATAAGGAGAATTGGATTATATCAGGATCATCAAGAGAGACCTTAGGGAATACCCTTTAGGGATGCTCAAGAGTGAAGATGATCCAATTCTGAGGGGAAACTATCTACAATACAGGTCAGGCATATATACTACTCAAAGTATGCTGACTAAGAAGTGGTAAGTGATTGGAGAAGTATCAGGAATGTTTGATGAAGTTCCATGACCTTCTGTAACTGATGGGAATAGGTGAAGAAGTGAAGAGAAGAAGAAAAGAAGGGGATTGAAGAAGATTCTAACATGGAGGGTGAAAGGGCCCGTCTGCTGCAATGCAACCACCCCAGCCTGTCTATCCAATTGTCAAGGTCTGCAACCCAGACCAGGTGGACATGAACAACTTCGATCATAGCCCCTGGATGCACCTGACCTGAGAATGCAAAATGGGATGGTGAGGCAGCCCTCCTGTCTGAGCGACGTAGGCAGGGGTAGATTGTTACGACCTGTAACAATGGTACACGTTCGTGTAGAACCGTGTCTCGTTCCTACACTTGGACACCTCCCTTAGGAGTTAAGTGTGAACGGCCTAGTGTCAGCTAGCAGTACTGGGACTGGCCCAGAGTTGGAAGAGTGAAGGATGAGGCAGAGGTGAGACAAGGCATGAGGGAGGGGATCTCGAGGAACGATAGACCACATGAAGAAGTGTAGATTAAGGTTAAGGAAAGAGAGGCATACAGGCAGCACTCTAATATATATACTAAGGACTCTAGTGAAATGATCAAAGCAACTGATGCTTCAAGTAACACCAAACTACTATCGATATCAAGTTGAAAGAAGTGAGAAGGGAAGAATGCGAAGTGAGCCCTAAGGTCTCCTGAGTCCTGCTTTGAATGGGATATCCAAAGAGACTAGACTGGGATTCCAGCCGTAGTCCTCTGGTCTTTTATATGCATACTATGTGTGTACATGTTGTGTCTAGATCTACTGATCTAGGGCATAGGGTAATGGTAATTAAATACGTGAGGCATAGGCATGTGGAATGGAAGGAGCGGTGATTAAATACGCATGTAGTTGTGTGAGTGAAATGGAAGCATGATGGAGATGAACGTGGGAAATAATATAACCATATCGGGATTGGATCTCAGATCCGATCGGGGAAGAGGGAAAGAAACACAGTGCGTCCATGTGTGAGTCCATCTAGTGGCTCTAGAGAAAGTGAAAGAGATGATGGTGAGCACACGTGACTGTCACGTGATCCGATAAGATAAAGAAAAAGAATATGGGATTACGACCGTAACATCTAGGGCAGGTATCAGAGTCTGAAGAATATAAAAGGAAGAAGACACATCGCGTTGCGAGGCACGTGAGATAAACAGATAGGATATAAATGGAAAGACGTATAGCCATGAGAGAGGCTATAGAGGAGGCAGTGTCTGGGTGAGTCAGAGTGAGTAAGTAAGAGTCAATAGATAAAAGGGAAAAGCCGAAGGCAGGGAAGGAAGGATGTATCCGGAGGCGGTGGTGGAGATGTCCATCCCAACAGAGGACGGCCTCATCCCTCAAAGAGGGACTCATCTAAGAGATCGGCCCACATGGAAGTAGGGATGTGGTAATTCCGGAGGTTGGAGAATAAGGAGGCAAATAGAGAGGTGCCGGGATGGTCGAGATGGAGAGGAGGGGTAACCGACAAGGGAACTGGAGTCGGTGGGCGAGGAGGAGGAGACGTAGAAGGAAATTGATTAGGGGTCTCCCTCTTAACTGTAACACAGATCCTGCGCTTGCCTAGCATGGCTATACCTGACGAAGAGAACCCCCCTGAGAGGGGGAGTGAGATCCTAGGACAAATCCACTGTGAACTGGAAATCTGAGGAAGATGTGTGGCCATGGCTTGGCAGGAAAAGGAAATTACATAATAGTGAATTACATAATACATACCCAGGCTTGTTTTTGAGCAGGAAGGCGACCAACAACCTTTCCATCCACATGACCCTCATCAATATTCATGTGAAAATGGACTCCCACCCATTGTCACTTGTGCAGGAACAGCTCCATTTTCACTTCTGTCAATGTGGGAATTTTCTGTTTACACGACCTGTTCATGTAGGAGAGGATCGTGCACCCCAGTCCCTTCATGAAGCCTCTTCTTCAGAAAACAATGCTAGTCAGCCACTTGTTCTGGTCCTGTTATATTGCTCAGCCAGGAGAGCCACTGGTGACACAGCTTCCAAGGTAAGTAAGTATGGTGATGGATTCACCACCAGGTCAGGACTCGGGTGCAATCTGCATTGCGAACACCAAAAATTATACAGACAGGCCAGGTGCAATGTTGGGTGGAGGAATATGGGTAGGTAGTTTCCACCCCCCCACCAGTGTCCTTGTTACGGTTCTGGAGGAGACCCCTTATCAATTTCCTTCTACATCTCCTCCTCCTCGCCCACCGACTCCAATCCCCTCGTCGGTTACCCCTCCCCACCATCTCGACCATCCCGGCTCCTCCTTATTCTCCTCCCTCTTCTCCGACCTGAGGGACTACGACATCCCTACCTCCACGTGGGCGGACCTTTTGGACGAATCCCTATTCGAGGGATAAACCATCGGGACGGACATCTCCGGTTACCCCCCTCTCCTTCATCGCCTTCGGCGATCTCCTCTCTTCCCTGCCTTCGGATATTTCCTTCCTTCATCGCCTTCGGCGATCTCCTCTTTATGTATGACTCGTTCCTACTCACGATGACTCGGTCACAGACACTGCCTCCTCATAGCCTCTCTTATGGCTATTCGTTTCCCCCTTTCTTCACGGTCTGTTTATATCACGTGCCTCGCGACGCGACGCGTCATTACCATATTTATACTTCGGACTCCGATACCGGCCCTAAACGTCCTCAGTATATATATTAGGACGCCGCCTGTATCTCTCTTCTTCCTTAACCTTAATCTACACTATTTCGTGTGGACTTCCGTTCCTCGAGATCACCTCTCTCGTGCCTCGCCTCTTCTCTGCCTCATCCTCTACTCTTCCAACTCCTGGCCAGTCCAGGTACTGCTAGCAACTGCTAGGCCGTTCATCCTTAACTTCTATTAAGAAGTCGACCTAGGATAGGAACGAGGTCAAGACCCAACTCCGTTATCAGACGGTCGTGGTCTTCGTACACACGAACGTGTACCATTGTTACTGGTCGTAACAGTCCTAGCTATTCCTTACCCTCATGCACATTGCTTTTCAGTGCCATTTTGACTCTAACTTGCTCATCCCACCGCAACATGCGGTTGTATGCACAACGATAGATCTCCTTTTTTTGCACCATGTGTAATCTATATATCTGTGCATGTATACTGTGTGTTCTGAGCTGAACGGTGTACAGACAGATAGTCCAGCTGTTTCAACAGGAAAAAGAACATGAAAATGATTGCAATGCAGTGTCTGTTCCATTTGTAGGCATGTTTGATCTCATTTAGCTCAATCAATTGTTCAGAAACTGCATGCAGTCAGAGCTGAAATGATGATCATTGGTTCCTGTGAGTCCAGCACTTTGACTGACAGGTAACCACATCCTGGAAGTATCCATTATTTCTGCTTTTCACTTTTTCATCGGTCTGTTGTGCCCATCCTTTTGCATAGTGCAATCAATCTCACTGTCTCTGCGGCATCAGCAAAAAGTCCCAAATCTAGCAAGGCCTTGCAAGGCCTTGCTAGGTTCCCACGACCTTGCTTGGGCTTTCAAGGCCATGCTCTCGTCATCCAAGCAGCCATGCAAGGTAATGCTAGATCAGACCTTGTGCATCTCAATCTTGGAGGCTGAGTTGCACTGGTGACCAGCTGAGCAGGCTTGTTAACAATGTGAAGAGCAATTTAAATGTGAGCAAGCGAGGTTAGACAAGAATCCAAATTTGCTGACGACAATGAACAACACAATGCATGAGCAATTCATGCATTGCATTGTTCATCATCGTTCTATTTATCTCACCATTCGTCATCTTGTCCTTGTCCTTGTCCTTGTCCTTGCCTTGCCCTTGACTCTTGACACATGACCCCAATGCCTCACCCTCACCCTTACCCTTGACTGACAATGACATGTCCTTGTCCTTGTCCTCATCTTCACCCTCATGGTGACCGGGGCTAGGGCCTCACCCTCCAATCTTGACCGACAATGCACAATGCCAATATCTCACCCAGGGGTCACCCCCAACTGACAATGATGACCAATGCAACAGACAAATTGCGTGTGTTGTGCCGTTCATCTCTCATCCTCATCCTCACCCTTCTGAGCCAGACTCAGCAATGACACAACACACGTGTGTGTTGTGTCATTGCTGAATCCCTCCCCCTCCCCCTCCCCATTCAGTCTTGATTGACGATGCACGACACCAATGCATGATACAACCCATGCAATTGCGTGCGTTGTGTCATACATCCTTGTTCTGGTTCCCACTGTCCTTTTGCTCTTTGCCCTTCACCCCCTCTCGTTCAAGTCCTCCATGGAATCCTGGGCACCCATCTTGCTACAAAAGCTGGGCCCCCATTGGGGGCTTTCAAGCGAGCTAGGCTCACACATCACTCTTAGTCTTAGGCTGAAACCAATAATGATGCTTGCATTGAACAAGGTAAGGGGCAGTGAGAACACCCTGTTCATTGAGTGGATGTTGCATATATGTGTTGCTCTGAGAAAAACACAATGTGGTGCAAGTGAACAAGTTCCCTGAGCAAATGCTGACATGATGTTGACCTACTGTGGGAATGCCAGCATTGACAATTGAATCTCCCTGCTGTTGTTAACCTTTGGCCTAAAGGATGTTTATTAGTCATGTGATGCAGACATACCTCATATCGCTGCACATTTTCAGGCTCTGATATGTCCTTTCTTCCTCTCTGACACCATGATGTGTTTCTGCTGTATTTCCTTCCCCATCATCCCATGCCCATCAGATAAGTACCATCTGCATCCACATCATCCACAAACCCTCTCTCACTAACTTTACTGGAACTAGAGGCTTGTTTATGGATGGATTCTACCATATGGGCATGGATGTAGCTGATTATGTAAGTTGCCCTGCTGTTGCCTTGCCTCTACCAATTTCATGCTATTGCATAGCCCACCCTTGCAATAATAAACTGCATCAAAATGTGCCTCATATGTCTCAACATGTATGTTCTCTGTATGTCTCTTGTTATGCATGAGCTGACCTGAAGTTCTATTCTGTTACCTTGAGGCTTGAGCTGGTGTAGTGACCGTTGATGTATCTCTCACATTCATCCAATGTCTGTTACCTGAATGTCCTGCATGATTGATCAAGGTTGTCTGCTACTCCATTTCCTGCCATGTAGCTCAAGTCCCTGGGAGAGGGTGTTATTCCTGCTTGATGTTTTTATCTTGTCTAGTTAACACTTGTCGTAAGTTCCGCCGGTTGTGTTTACTTCAAGTCCTGTTCCTGATTATGTTGCTGTACCTTCAACTGCTGCATTGCATTGCATCACTCTCAGGTCGCACATCATCATTTTCTTCTTTCCTGTACTTCATGCTCACTACCACATTGTATTGCTTGACTGCTTATGCTCACACTCTAGGGCTGTTGTTTTCATGGGATAACTACATTTTTAGAGTATTTGTATCACTAGCCTGAATGTGTACTACTGTATCATCTCACATGATCTAGCAAGTCTAAGTGAGCCTTTGCAAGGCTAAGTGAGATCGCATTGACAAGCCTGCCTTGTATGGCCCTGCAAGCTCAGAGTATTTCCTTGCAAGGCCTAGCGAGGCTGATATATCTTGCATGGCCTGGTGAGACCTTGCATGGCCTTTTTTGGCCTTGCTAGATTGGGGACTTTTTGCTGATGGATACAAGAGGATGATCATTGTTACGATTATGGAGGAGACCCCTTATCAATTTCCTTCTACGTCTCCTCCTCCTCGTCCACCGACTCCAATCCCCTCGTTGGTTACTCCACCCTCTCATCTCGACCATCCCGGGACCTCTCTATTCTCCTCCCTCTTCTCCGATCTAAGGGACTACGACATCCCTACCTCCACATGGGCTGACCTCCTGGACGAGTCTCTCTTCGAGGCTTAGACCATCGGGCGGATATCTCCAGATCATCCACTTCTTCACTGCCCCCAGCAGTTTCCTTTCTCCTTCTCCTTCGGATATTCCCTTCCCTCACTGCCTTCGGCAGTCCCCTTTTATCTCTGACTCATCCTTACTTATTATGACTCGCCCACAGACACTGCCTCCTCATAGCCTCTCTCGTGGCTATTCATTTCCCCCTACTTCATGAACTGTTTATCTCACGTGCCTCGCGACGCAACGCATCTATTTCCTTATTTATACTTTGGACTCCGATACCGGCCCTAAATGTCCTCAGTATATATATTAGGGCGCCGCTTGTATCCTTCTCTTTCTCTAACCTTAATCTACACTATTTCGTGTGGACTTCTGTTCCTCGAGATCCCCTCCCTCGTGCCTCACCTTGCCTCCATCTCATCCTCCCCTCTTCCAACTCCTGGCCAGTCCAGGTACTGCTAGCAACCGCTAGGCCATTCACACTTAACTCCTTACGGAGGTGCCCAAGTGTAGGAACGAGGTCTCGATTTAACTCCACCAGTGGAGAGGCCAAGTCGACAACACACGAACGTGTACCATTGTTACAGGTCATAACAAAAGATTAAGGTTATACCTTACCGGTGCTATCAAGCCCGAACCCCCTGGAGACTACCCGGTGGTAGTCTAGGTACCGAGCAAGACGAGGTCCATACGCCTAGACTCTCTACTCTATAGAGATAGAGAAAACTCCTCCGACGAGGAGCAATGCATCTCACCTCCCCAACCCAATCCCCCGTCATCCGCCTTCTCTCCCATCCCCCATACCAACTCTCCCCAATCCTCTAGAAGGATTAGTTCTCAATCCAGGACAGGACCTTTCGTACCTCCTCCTCCACGTTGTACCACTCCATCTCCCGCTCTCTCTAGAGTCTCCTCCTCCGGTTATCACCACCAACCCGAGATACAGGTTGACGTTCCCATCCAACCCATCTCAGAAGCCCCAAAGGAGGACTCTTTCCCTGATGACGACGGACAAACATACGAAAGATCTATCAGACGAACTGACCTTCTCCTGGACCCACCCAACCCCAACGACCCTGAACCAGGAGACGACGACGACGACGATGACGACGACATGCCCGGAGTTAAAGCTGCCTTGCCTGAGGAGTTCTCCGGAGAATCCGCAGATGCAAACAGATGGCTCATGGCTATGGAGGGCTACTTCACCCTCAACGATATGCTCGGAGACCTCGCCAAGGCCTACGTCTTTCTCAATCGTATGCAGAAAGGACGAGGAAAGGCCTTCGCAGAAGCATGGCTTGCCAAGATTAAAGATGGCAAGATCCCCCACGGACAAACCCACTTTGGCGCGATCAAGGAAGCGTTCACCAATACCTTCACCCCTTATGACACTGCTGCCCAGGCATGAGTGGAACTCTCTTCACTCGTACAGGACACTAGAGACCTCAGAGGCTTTGAGAAATACGTCTCAAACTTCTCCCTCCTGTTACAGTTTTGGTACTCCCCTGGTCTTTTTTCTTTGACCAGTACCACACGTGACCACTCGTCGCCTGATCACCCGCCCTGGCGTATTCCCGCGCTCGTTTACGCTCGACGATACTGTCTTGCAACGACTCGGCTTTGCCTCACCGCACCTTCCCCTTGGTGCCTCTTGACACAACCGCCCTCCTGTGTCCAACCGGATCCTCCCCAGACCCCCCTGGATCCTCCCTGGATCTTCCCTGGATCCTCCCCGGATCGTCCCCGGAATATCCCTCTGGGATCTTCCCACACCCTTCCTCCGTTAGGGCTGTCCTTCACCCTATCGCCAACCCCACAGCTTTCCTGCTGTACTCAGATTCTCCCGGGCACTGCCCCTCCGGATCTCCCTGCACACTGCCCTACTGTGCCCCCCTCGCACAGCCGTCCTCCTGTGCTCCCCCCGGCAATCTCCCATCTCGGTTGAGGCCAGAGCTCTCCTCGACATCGCCACCACCTCGTGTTGCGCTCCAACCTCACTTCTTCCCCGTGATCACTCACGTGCCACCACAACGCAACACGCCACGCTTATTCCCACGACGCGTCCTTACGCTCGTGAACTTCCCACGCAGGACACCTCCTGCCTAATCGGGCGATAACCTCGCCACACTGGTTCCAGGTTTCCTATTGCGGATACAGACTCTTACTATATCAGGTTAGACTGCGCACGGACCACCCTTACCTAATCGGGATATACCTGCCCTAAAGCCCTTACGGCCGGGGTATATAAGTTCAAGCTCCTCTCGAACTCCTCTCTCTCTCTAACCTTGATCTGACACCTAAAGTGTACACCTTACGGTTACTCTTGTGGTATTCATCATCCGTTCCCTGCAACATTCCCTTGCTTGACCTCTCACCTCGCCCTCTCCTCCTTCCTCCTTCGTTGAAGGACTCCGCTGTCG
>JBBPQP010000814.1:0-17142 GCA_038092555.1 Boletus subgraveolens
CACTCTTTCGTGAGGTGAGCGAGAGGTGAGCCGTCCTTGTATTCCGGGTTCTTCAGGCAATTGATGAAGATATCCCATGGGAAGAGGGGAAAAGACCGGGGGGTGTACCAGAACCATAACAGTATATTCAGTGCCAAATCCTCTTTCACGAGTGGCAATTTCCGAAACTGGATCTCATGCCTGCAGTGCTTCAGCTGCTTCCTGCCAGCCCGCAATCATATCTTTGACATCCTTAAAGAGGGCTCACTCCAAAATCACAGATGATGGCGACAAGGAGACCTGATTGAAGAAACACAGGACCAAGAAGAATGTCATCAAGGAAGTGGATCACTTTGTCTTCTTCCCTGTCACGGTGTATGGTTATGAATGTATGGGGATCTTGTTCACGGCCAGTTTGATTCATGGAAGGGAAACAATGGTGTTCTGTGTCATGGATCTCAAAGACCAAAACAAGCTTTTAGCATTGGAAATAGCATGGCAAGATCTTGGGTGTGTTGTGGAGCAGGATGCAGTCATGGAACATCTAATGAGCAAAGAACCTCACTCAAACTTGATCATGTTACTCAGGTAAGGTATCCTACCCAGTTTAGTAAATGGCCTGCCGACGGGTATTCAGGACATTCAAGGTAGAGAGTAGTGACAAGACGTATATGACACTTGGTGCCATCAGGGGTTTTAGTAATGATCGGATCAAAAACCTGCACGTTGAGAACCGTGTGTTGACGGTCTCTGTCTTCAAGTTGAAGTGCCCAGTGAAGTACTTTTGGGGCGTGCATGACTTTGTACAAGGATTACATGGTGTATTGTTAGGTATGTTTGTCTCAGCCATCATGACTGGAATGGTGTTGATGTGAGGGTATTCAAGGGCATAAATACCTCACAACGATCAGTATTCTACACCGCGACATCAGCGAGAACAACATCGTTCTTGGTCTTCATCCTGGAGACAAGTGAGGATACCTGATTGACCTTGACATGGCCATCTTGCAGAAAGCCGAGAAATCTATGCCAGCTATACCAGCTAAACCTTGCACCCCATTTTGGAGAGGTACCCTGCAAAAATCATCCACTCCTCACATACCCGATAACAAGAAGCCTCAACCTGTCAGGGCACTACGACCGGTATGTACTCCTGCTGTCTACTGTCATTATCAACCTATATGTATCCTAGGGCACTTTTCCTTACATTTCCTATAACATCCTTGGGGGTGGCAGGCACACACATTTCAATGATGTGGAATCCTTCCTCTACATGCTTTTGCTGTTCTTTTTTTCTTATGCAGGACCACTTTCCAATGAGGAATTGCGTAAAGCTGATGAGGCTGGCTTTGTTCAATCCATTGGTTCTAGTCATCACTTCCATATAAGGAATTGGCCAAAAAAGCATGCTGATTGGGTGGATGGGGATCCGGAGAATATAGGGAAGCAGAAGCACTACATTGCCACACATCCAGATAGGGCAAGCAAATAATTGAAAGTGCAGAGTTCCTGGATTGCTTGGAAAGTAATTGGCCAAGAATTCTGCACAAGCCCATCTCCAATTTGGTTGAGGGTTGTTTCACGATATTCTGGAATAGCACACTATCCAAAGCTACCAAAGGAGCATGAACAGAAGTCTCGCATGCTGAATTCATCAGCACACTGGAAAAGTGGCTAGAGATGTATTCTGACCTGGAAGACCAGTTTTCCAACTGCCCTTTCAAGGAAGGTATGTTTACAGTTGTCATGACGGATTCTAGGATGATTGGGTTATTTTCAAACTGCTGATGCATCGATTGTGGTCAATGTTGGTATCAGCTTATCGCATAGACCTTTCAGTATCGTAATTCCTGTTCTGTTGTCGGGAAATTGAGACCGTGGTTGTGCCTGGCAGGGGACTTGCGGTGCCCTTGAATTCACCTATTATTTTGAGGTTTGTGACCACCGATGAATCAAAGGCCACTATGACAACTGCAAAACCTTCTAGGCAAACCACTACATCTGATAAACCATGATAGCCAGCACACGATCGTGACATCTGACTCTCTTACTGGCCACATGTGTTGTGTGGCTACCATTCATGAATCATGGCTTCTGCAGGCCTGGTTTTACCACATGTCACTAGGCTGTTCAATTCTCCATTCTCTAATTCTAAGTTTCTTTCCTCTGTCACCTATCCTCCTCTTGAACTCAACACTACAAATTTGTCCCATGTGGGCAGGTTTGGAAGTTAATACAGGCGGTCTGAACTCTCCTGGATGCCAATGAGTCAATGGTATGACTCGCAACACCATGGGGTTCATATATGGACCCACCTAGCTTTAACCTGTATTCGGTGCATAGACACAGATAGGTACAACAACACTCAACCCTTCGCCTCTGATTCAGTTCTTTGAACCTCATGGGAAAGAGGATACTTTCTGGTCGACATCTCGAATATAGGTTGGTGTTCCAAAGGCTAGCCAGTGTGAATCTAATCATGGCAATCATCCTCAGGGGTGGGATGGGTTTTGGCCACTTCAGAGATTGCCACCGCTGATCCGAGGTGGTGGTTACAAGACTGGTCAAGACGACTGTTCAAGACCGAGGTACTGATCCTTGAAGTCTTTCTTTCCTTTAACAGTCGGCAGTTATCCCATGCAAGTGTGCTGCTTCAATAATGTGGCGAACTCTGTAGCCTCTCGCCTTTGGCCATAGTTACCGTCCCTCTGATGTGCCAGCATTTAGGGGCACTAGATGTTGACGCACCCCATCAAACAATATCCTAGTTTGTCCAATAACATTCGCCATTACAGATTACATGTGCAAGCGGCAACATGGAAATAGGATGGCGAGTACTTGGCCTTACTGCATTGATAACTTTGCATCAGGTACACAGACCATGCTACCTCACTAATAATGCATGACTCCTTGTCAGTGAAAGCACAGTACAATTGTTTCTGGTCAATCGCATGGGCGAGTTTCAAAACCTGTGGCATTTATACATGTACATGTATAATCTTACAAGAGGAAAAAAGAGACAGCATTCAAACCGGGATACAAAGTAATTACAACAATGCTGTCACTACCAACAGATCTAATCGAGCTAATCGAGATCTATATTAAAACCAGTGGTTGTGGTTGCCGTGCCGCCATTCCTTAAAAAAATAATTTCATTGGCCCGTCTTCATGCACAAACATATGCCTACCTTCCAATCTTGGCCCAATGAACATGAAGCATCTTTATCTTGGCCTGGTGGATGGGGGTTGTATCGCATTTAACCATAAGACCCATGATATCAACATAGACATCAGCGTAAACGTCTCACTTGAACATGACTTTCTTGCCCTCAGCAGCAACTTCATCGAGAGCAAGCTTGATCTAAGGTGGATGTCAGTACATAGAAACATAGGAGTGAGTGTGAATACAGCAGTGGCAATGAGCACAACAGCAGTGTGTGGAACTTCATTTGCAAAAACCTTGGGGAACAGATTACTGACAGTATTGGGATTGGTGTAGAAAAATTTGACAACGAGGCTGGCAAGTGTGGGATGTTCAAAATTGTTTGTATGGCCCTGGCCAGAAAATTAGTTCAGTAACTTCTAAAAGTATGACTTACCTCCTTGTCCCAGCCATCCATTAAAAATGTACCACCTACCAATAGTGCTTTTGTGGTGTCAGCATTGACAGAATGGCAGTTTTGAGGGTCCCATTGATAGCATTCACGAACGACATTTTGTGCCTTCTTTTTAAGAGCCGATCACCAGCTTCCTATATCCTTCCACAACTAACTTGACATTAGTACAATAAAGTGGAGAGGATGGCGCTGATATGTACAAGCTTGGTGATGTCATTGGTATATTGAGGCCACCAACCTTGAGGAGTAACAGTTAATCTCATGTCACACAGAGTTAAAATAGTACTCCCCCTCGGGTATGACTAACCCACACCCGCAGCACTCAACTATAGCCTCATTGATGTATTTGCTGGCCTTGGTATTAAATTGCAGGCGCATCAGGAATGAATTGATGGATGCGAGGTTGCAGTGAGAAAACTGTTTGGCACGCTTGATGATATCATGGATGGCAGGGGCATAAAAATAAAGCTGAGATGGATCTATGTTATTTGGATGCACACTAGATGTGGTGGACCTGGCAACAGGTTGCAGAAGAGAGTTGGTGGGAGGATTGGTGGGAGGATTGGCACCAGCAGACGACAGTGCAGCTTGATGGCATTGTGAAATAGGAGCCTCCAGTCCATTTGCATCATCCACTATAGAATTAGTACGGCTAATACTGTGAGAACATTGTAACTCCTGCTGGCTTCGGATGACCATAAGTCCCCTGTTATTATGGAGGTGCGGTGGGTGGTTGTGCTGGTGGTGCTGGGCGACAATGTCCTCCACATCATCTGATACTCTCGTCAGTTGGATATATCAAGCCAATATTTACTTACCTCAAGGGGCCGCAGGACAGGAAAGTTGCTGGAAGTTTGGCACAATACCGCTAACCATAGATTCTGCCCTGCTTCCATGGTCACTTGAAATGGTACCTGGGAAAAGTTGTCATCTGGAGTGAAACAGGCTTGAAGTCATTGCGAATGATGGACTCTGCAATGTGTTCGTCCTCATCTGGAGACATCTCATCAATTGCATTGGCATTGCCATTGAAATTTTCCTCACCATCCATATCTGTGTCCACCATCAAAATAGTGTGCGCATGAGGCAGGAATGAAGGGAGTTGAAGATATGAACGTGTTCGATGCAACCCAGCTGGCCACAGAGGAGGTGAATCAGGCATTGCATCAACTGATCCCTGGTCCTCAACATGAGGTGCAGAGGATGAATTTTCACAGGACGTCGATGCATCTGAGGGCTGAGATGCAACTGCAGCAAGCATATGAAGTTGCGATGTCCATAGTCTAGGCTGGGAGGCATCTGTATCATTAGGTGCAATTCCATACTCATCACTTGTCCTGCATTCAGATGGTGTGCGTGAACTTGCTGGAGTGAACTCAGAACCGGTACGCAATACAATGCCTGCAGAAAATAGGGAAGAACTGTGAGAGAATGGATGGGAAGAGTTGGATGACACTGCTGAGGGCCTGTTGTGAGTTAGTATGGGCAGCTCAATACAGCAGACAACGAACGCCTACAAGGTCTGTCTAAGAGGAACAGCACCATACTCCTGGGTATTGAGCCTCACCCCATGTTTGGTATTGCCACCAGTCTGGGAGGGTAGCTCAAAGCCATACTGACCAAATTGCGACAGCATGAAGGTTGGTCTCACTTGGGTTAGTGGAGCAGAAGATTCCACCCATGGTGGAATCTGACTCTCCTTGTCATCATACACCGCATCAGTAGGATGAGCGGGAGCCATCACATTGACTTCTTGCCCTTCTGTCATGATATTGAGGCTGTGGGTGGATTGGTGTGAGGGTCTTGCAAATTGGATTTGCTCGATGTGTTGCAGCTGTTGAATCAATCCCCCAAAGCATTTCCCAGCCCGCGATGAACATCTCAATTCCATATCAGCTCTGGCATTTTCAATGGGGAGAGCATGTCAGTAAAAAGAAAAACATATATATGGACACCCACCAGGAAGTTGATCATCACTGAAAAGTTCCTTGGGCTGAGGTCGTTTGGTGCGTCGTTTGGTATTGGCAGCGACTTCTCCAATGGTAGCCTGGGAGTTGTTGGTCTTCCTGGAGGGTTTCCTTTTGGCAGGCATAAGGATGGGTGTGACGATGCAGTTTCCAGGTTCCGACATACCAGTTGATATAGAGAAAATGTATGTTTACAATGAGGTGCAGCATTGACAAAACTTGACATTGTTGATAGCCATTACATGTCACCAAGTTATACTTAGGTAGTTATTTGTAAGTAACATCGAGTACATGTACGTACATCTGAACAAGTACTAGTACTACTGCTGAACTCAATGTACAATAGTCCATACAACAATGTTAATGAATCATTGAGTATAGAAGCAAATAACATTATGATGGCCAGTGTCCTCTTTTTACTGGAAGGGTTTTGCTAAACCAGAGCTGTTTTGGCCTGTAGAACGCCACATGGGGAGTGCACTGGTACTGCGGGTCATATGATAGGGTGGACAGTGGCAAGAACCAGAAGAAGACTGGAGAGGCTGCAGCCAGGCACGCTTCAGGGGACTGGAAGGTACGAAATCGTTGGAATCGCTCTCTCGATCTTGTCTCAAACACTGATCTGCACATTGGTGTAGGCTTGGGTCATTTCAAATGAAGCTGCGTCCCGGAGGAGGTTCTTCAGTACCATGGGGGGAATGAGGAACAATGCAGGTGTTGGTGGTCCTGACTTGGAGTGCGGGGTGGTGACTTCCGATGAATGAGAGGTGTCCAACTTCAGCTTGAATAGTGCGTCATCCCAATGTTCAGGTCAGGGTTCAGAAAGAGTCATGACAATGTGCTTGATAAATACGTTGTGATTGCAGGATGTTTTGCAGTAGAAATATCCCTGCTCATTGGTGGCTAGGGGTTGGATGATTTCCACCTGAAGGAGTGTGAGCAGTGGGATGACTGGTTCAAAAAACGGATGTATATGCTTCACGACAGATGGGCTCCATGTCAGGTCCGATTGAATAGTGATGGTTTTGAGCACACTTGGTTCGAAAGTGTTGAAGAACTTGTCATAACACTCTGTGAGATCCTTTTCAGACTTTTGCTTTGAGGGTCCATTGTAAAGAACACATATTCCAACGAGGACGTAGAAAAATGACTCTAGATCATGGAGGGCATCGTGCACCACTGGCTGCCCGGGACCAGCCATCACAAGCTGTGCCAACATCCACGACCATGTTCCCTAAGTTATGTCACATGTCAGCTAGGTGAGCTCAATGAAAAAGGTCGAACTAGTGACCATCCAATACAGCAGGCATAAATCAATTGTTTTGTGGGGATCGTCATATGGACTATTGGTGCCCATGAGATCTGCAATGGGTACCAATGTGCATGCATCATGAGAGTTAATCTTCTGGATGGGGACACGATTATCATACTGGACTGATGGCTCAGGAATATCAGCTTCGATTGGCAACGTTGGAGATCCATTGGAACAGGGAACATCAATGTTTGATGTATCAGAGGGTGTGGTCGCTGAAGAAGTCGCTACAGTGACTGCATAGCCCCAGTTGCCAAGAATCCCTTGCCATTTGAGATTCTGAATTTTCTGGCATAAGCTCTCCCGTGCCTTGTCGGAAAGATGCACCATGTGTACACTGTGATTGGTCCAATTTTGTGCCAGGACAAGAAACAGATTGGTGGGGCTGACATCATGGTGTAGGATACCGGCAACCTCAAGTGCATTCTTGTGTGCTAGAGCCTAATTAGTGACTGATGTTTGATATCGTGAAAACGAAAGCTCACTGACAGACAATGTGATCCAGGAACCCAATGAGGAGCTCTTCAAGAGACGAAAATTCAAGGATGAGCTTGCCAACAGGTTGAGAGATGAGATGAGATAAGATCTGCAGGTGGAAAGAGGAATCATGAGGGAGGGCTGAGAAAAGGAAATGTGTAGAGTGATTGACCATGGTGTGATGGCATTCAGGATCTCAGAGGGGTGTCTTGACTTGCTGTTCGCTGACTAGTGTAGGGACACCTTTGATATTGTGTTGCCCTAGGATGTGTAGAACCATGCCTTTCGTGTATTTCCTGAGGGGGTCAGCCCACGAGTCCTTGACCATGATGTACTTGTCTACAAGGCTCCGAGTCAAGTCTACCTCGCCCTCCCAGACTGTCGTCCCTTGACCAAGCAGGCTGTCAGATATAGCTAGGACGCTCCTGAGCCAAATCTTGCGGCGCTCATGGTGCTTATTGACAATCTCCAACCACTTGGTCCTCTTCCCCTCCGTGTCTCAGTTTCAGGTACCTTCATCACCCTTGGCAACATCTTCATCATCCAAAGACTCCACGGAATTGTCTGACTGGGAGCTTGGCATATCCTCGTTCTCTAACTGAGAGACAGGATCACCCATAAGGTTAGGTTCCTCCAGCTGAGGTCCCTCCGAGTCCGGGTTGCTGTGCTCCGAATTGTCACAATCAGTGTTGGAGATCTGGTCTAGATCATGATTGTTCCATTTGATTGAAGTATCAAATCCGATGTTCAAGTAATCCAATAAGGATACGCCAATTAGAATGTGCAGGAATTGGAGTGGCGAAGAGTTGATGTCAAAAGGACAGGTCGAGATGGACCTGCTACGATGGAATGTCATGAGGTAAATGGACAATCCAAGAATGTGAATACAGGAGACAGAGAGACAGCCATCTTGTGCACCCAATAGACACAATGCTTTTCCAGCGATTTTTATGAACGATTCTTTTTCTCTCTTGGAGTTAGCCCAAGTCTTCACCTCACAGAATGTTACAACATGTTCCCAGGTATGTTTGCTGGTGCTGTCAGGAGTTTGAAAGAAACAAGTGATGTCAGGCTTTCTCACTGCATACGCACCATCCAAGGGTTTGGTTGTGGATTTGGCATCCCATTCACTACGTGTGAATTAAGGAGTGAATTGTGAACAACAAAAATGAAAGACTCACAAACACGATATCCCATATACACGATGTACAGCGGCACGCACACTATTTAGGAACTTTGCGAGCTTATTCTTATGATTCAAGCTCTTGCTCTGGCCGACCATAGGGTATTGTGACCATTTCCCCTCTTTGTAGTGATCTTTGGACTTTAAAATCCAAAATAAACCTTCAATAGTCTCATTCTCTGGGAGTAGAAGGTGTTCCAGGTAGATATGTGCCAGAAATGCAATGCTGTCTTGCTGCTGAGTAAGCTGTACAGTGGCCCGAGTGTCGTTCTCAAGCAACTGGTCCATTGTGGGACAGTGCCAGTCTGTTTTACGTCTGAATGGTTGGGAAATGGTTGGTAACTGCAATTTTTGGTGAGTTTTTCTCCTTCAAATTGTCGTTTTCACAGTGAGGCTTATTGTCACTAAGTTGTAGGGGGTAGCCTGTGGTTTGATTTTCTACGAAGAAAAAAGATATATCCATACTCTGGTAGATTTGTTTTAGTAATACTGATTACTCACTCAAGTTCTATATTTGCTTGAAAGCATGTAACAACTCTCCAACATAATGTTCAACATTGAGGTAGGCAAAGGGGATGCTAGCAAGGCAGATTGAATCAAACAAAATCGATGGTTCTCTGACAAAAATGTACAGGGCTTATCGGTATGTAATACAAACTCCAGCAATGTGTAGTTAGTGACTAGATGGGTGATAACGCATAATACAACTCCTTCGACCAGTATTTGTTGAGCCAGAACTCCATCACAAAAATTGCAAAATCACGAGATTCCCTAATATGGCTGACATCCCTTCCCAGCACATGAGGAAAGTCAGTTGCAACTTATTGCTAATGTCATCACACTTAGCCCTTGACTGCACTCGACATATTGTAATATCATAGAGAGTTGTAGACCATGCATTCTACTTGGTATTCTGATAATATAAAATATTGGGTTCTTCTGAATGGCGTGAAAGGGAAATTACATTGCTCACCAGTGTTATCTACAGCACATCATACCTCCTCAGCCCATATAGTCTTGTCGAGTTCCTCTCCTTCATTAGCGATCAGTACATTGTCTTCTTCATCCCCTGACCCATCACTCCCGTCTGACTCTGACGAGTTGCTATTAGTGTCGTTGGATTCATCTCCAATCTGTGCGTCTTCCTTGATTTCATCTTCTGACTTGGAGTCCTCAGACTGGATGTCATTCAGCTTGACATCCTCATCATTTGGTGGTGGTTCATGTCCCTCATGCTGCAAAAACTCATCCCACTCATGGGTGACCTTGTGACCAATTCCACCCCCTCTGAAACGCATAAACATGTTCCTGTCTACAAAACTGCAGGGATATTAGTAAATATAATAGTATGTGTGATCACGAACTTACCAGTTGACATAATAAAAGCACCAGTCACTATTTGGTTTGATTGCCTTCCATTCTCGCCACACAAACGACGGCCCCAATAATTCCTCAGTAAGACCCAATCCGAATGTGGGGATAAGATGGACCCCACAGATGACAGATTCTGGGTCTATGAAACTGAAAGTGTCAGCTAGGCTTTCTTCGCTGAAGAACTGAAGTCAGGGCAACCACTTAGTGTCCCATCCAGACGTGAAGTTTGAATCGCATTGGAACCAGTGGACGAATAAAATGTCCATTCGCTCTGCCTTGACAGTTACTCAACCCAAACGGTATGATGTTCAGTTTCGTCTTTCATTATTGGCAACAAGACTAACTCTGGAATGTAGGGAGAACTTGAGCACCGTCATGTAAAATGCTGGTTTCCTTGTTCAGGCAAGAAGAAGGACACTCAGAATGCCAGTCTTGCTCATCAAGAGGCAATCGAACACTTCATTTTGAAAGTGAATAGCGCACGAGATTCAATCATATCTGCAGAAGAAGCCTCCAAGCCAAACCATCCCCTGTGCCTCCATACTTTGCCAACAGATCATCACCACATTGCTGCTTCTACATGACAAGGATGTGATCTGACTGAATGGTTGAGTGATCTTGGAGACAATCCAGCCATTAACATAAGTTGTAAACTCTTGATATATCACTTTGGATTTACTGAATCATTCATTCAATGTAGGATTTTATTCCGTGCCTCAAGGACCACTTGCTGGCTCGTCTATGCAGCCTCACTTACAACAGCGATGAATATGAATTCTCTGATGATGACCGCCGATGTGTAATCATACAGAACAACAAGTTCTTTAAGCACGCCTACTTACGAATAAATTACACAACCTATGATCTTTGGTGCAAGCAAGACTCGATCAGCGCCTCTTCCCATCCCAACATTATGTTGTTGTCGCAAGAAGACAAGCACTCACACCCATATTGGTATGCTTGCATCCGTCTCATCTTCCACGTTATGGTACAGCACTGCAACGACACCACATCTCCATCTTGCCTGATAATAGCTCAAAATAGACCCAGCATAGCCTCAAAATAGCCTACTTGAGTACCACTTAAATTTAATTTAAAATTAATATTTATATACCAGGCTCAGCTGCAGGGGGGAGGAAAAATTTCCATGATGCAGCCCACTGGCCTGGTTCTGGCTGCAGGGGAACATACCCCAACAATGACTCAGGTGATTTCATCAATCATACTCTGATATGGGTATGCTGTTGGAATATACTCGAGATAGGTAGCTTATGTAATGACTACCATATTAGATACTTTGTACTGTAGCCTTTTGCTCAGTGACTACACTGAGCAACTACAGCTTATTTGCTACAGGTTATGAGCCCCGCCTGTGCTCAGTAGCCCACTTACCCAGAACTTGGAATCCCAAGATGGCCACAAACGAGGAAATTGAAGATGTCAGGTTAAGAGCGGACAGCCAGAATTGGTCACAATGACATGCTACAAGGATTCACATTTGCAATGAATCATTGAATGTATGTACACTTCCAAAATTTATTGCAAGTCATCTTCGACACTACAAAACGGCGCAGGAATACATGGACTGCCTAACGAAGAAATTCGACCAGTCATACCAGCATGTGGAGATGTTGAAGGACCAGGGATGAGTTGAGAAGACCAAAACAGTTGAGAAATCGCGCGGGAGAGTTGGCGACATAAGCCCTGCAAACGCACCCAACCAGCTCAGCGCGTCGCTCGCAGGGGAGCGAGATGGTCATTTGATGACCAATGATGCTGGAGTGGAGGACGATGCTGAGGCCATGACGGACCAAGGTGAGAGGACAGAGGATAGCACAAGCGCACGGAGCACATCATGCAGCCATGACCAACCAGAGACAATAAAGCCCCAGGACCAGGTGAGACCATCGGAAGACCCTGGGGACACAACGGATGACAACGAGTGTCGTCCAGACGTGCCCACAGAACCCCCCAACAGGTCAGAACACCTGCAGGAGCAAGACAGCGAGCTGGATATCCAGGAGGTTGACTCGGGAGCTGAGAAAGCATCGGGAGAGCACGCTGAGGCGACGGGCGACAACAACGATGAAATGTGTCAACCCATGAAGCCCACCAAGCCCCCAGATGACATGGAGAATGTATGTACCTGAGAAAGCAAGCTGCAACTCGAAATGAGCGCAGCGCCAGTCAACCAAGGTGGCAAACTGGCCAGGTGGCGAAACGGAGACATCGTGCATGGAAGTGCTGATCCCCCAGCCCACAGAGTCACAGAGGAAGCACACCAGGTTGGGGAGGTTAAATGGAAGAGTGACAAGATGCGTCACGTCATGTCAATCGTGGGGGAGAGAGGTTGAGCAAGGGCACACATGTGATTGACAACAGAAACTAAAGAATATGGTCAGCGCACCTCGACGGATGTCGTGGACGTACCCAGAGTACCCCCAGAGCCTCCTCCACCACCTCCAGACCCATACAAACCATCCACGCACGAGAACGAGACCCTGAGCGTCGAGCTCAAGGAGGAGTGGGTGGAATATGCGAGCTGTGACGTCGGACCCACCAGGGATGGAGCAGATGTGCCAGGACCATCCCAGGGTAACGAGAACCCTAGGGACATGCCAAGGAACCTGCGCAACACGTCAGTATGCATCCAAGAACGTTTGAAGTCTAGGGAGGAAGAGAACTCACCTAGGACTGTTCGAGACGAGCCAGACGAGCCAGATGATGAAGGGGTCATACCAGGCACCCTCCACAGTGGCCAGGAATGTCCTGAAGACGCTAGAACCAAGCGCATCAGCGATACGAAGTCGTCAAGCCAAGATACAGGCCCAGAGGGTTGTTTAGGTGAAGAAGTCGATTTCGGACTCACCAAGGCAAAAGCGCTGCAGCGGAATGGTGTAGACAGCATTAGGACGCATGGGAGATGCCCCATGAGCAACAGGGACCAGCGCTTTGATGATCCGAAGGCGCTACATTGAGTTAGAGGGCCAGGAGGCCATAAAGCCGAAAATGACGAATTGGGACACGTTGGGGACAAAGTGCATCGGTGGAATGATCCAGACAGCTTCGGGGACCATGAAAGGTATCCTGGGAGCGATAGGAAGCGGTGCACTGTCGATACGAAGTCGCCATGTCGAGATACAAGGCTAGTGGGTCAGGAAGGCAAAGCGCTGCGGTGGAACGACCTATGCACCTTCAGGGACCATAGGAGACATCGTAGGAGTGACAGGGAGTGGCACATTGGCGGAACGAAGTTGCTAAGTCGAAGAAATGCCCCAGGAGGCCATTTGGGCGAGTTGGGCGAGTTGGAAGGCGTCGGAGGCGAAGCGGAGCGCCAAGATGATGCAGACGGCATTGGAGGCAATGGGAGAGGGTGTGGCAAGGACAGCACATCGAGCAGCGCACGTCTCGACTCAAAACGAGCCGAAACGAAGATGCTAGCTGCAGAGAAGGCAAGTCAGCAGAAACGTCGCAAACAGACGAAGACGGACATACCTGAGCCACCCAGGCCACCAAGCAAGGACCCTAGACGTCCCATCGAGCCAGTGAACCCACCGCGTCAACGAGGAAAGTCAAAAAACGCAATCTAGA
The DNA here is from genome assembly GCA_038092555.1 of Boletus subgraveolens. Classification (NCBI taxonomy): domain Eukaryota; kingdom Fungi; phylum Basidiomycota; class Agaricomycetes; order Boletales; family Boletaceae; genus Boletus; species Boletus subgraveolens. The sequence continues at coordinate 13,501 of JBBPQP010000814.1, forward strand.
AGAATTAGTCACATTCAAAGGAGAAAATGCACATACCAAGTCAGACGGTCACACCAAGGCCATATCAGGTGAATCAGAGCGGCCGGATGCGATGTACATGGAGTATAGAGGTTGGGGAAGTGTTCCCAAGGGGCGATACGCAAGGATGAAGGTCCCAGAGTCGATTGAGGTCGAGCATGCAAGCAAAGATAGCACAGCACAGCTACCCGAGACACGACTTGCCTAATTAGGGCATCGCTTGGACGCAGCCACACCATCACACACAGACACTATGCATGCAAATGCTGCTACACAGACAATATTATTCGTTGATAGGGATTATTCTCAAAGGTAGATTTTATCTTTTATCTTTTGGATTATTTAGATCATTTTCCTACATTGACTACCCCTTCTCGATTGAGGAGTGTTGGAATTTACTCAAGATAGGTAGCTTATGTAATGACTACCATATTAGATACTTCGTACTGTAGCCTTTTGCTCAGTGACTACACTGAGCAACTACAGCTTATTTGCTACATATGGTAACAATGGTTGCCAAAAAGCCCATCCATAGTGAATGAAACACAAAATCACATGTTTGGATCCAAAATGGATCCAGATGCAGTGGGTGCTGGTTCTGGCCTGGGCAAGGAGTTACTTATGAGAAACTCATGCAGGGAGTCTGCTGTAAAAGTGCATGATCTCGTCAGGTCTGCCCTAGATCTGACCCACCGAGCCTCAGGCTAGTCATGGATTCCATATTCAGTTAGTCTCCATGTGTTCAGGTAGCCAGCCTGCAGACTCCCATTTTTGCCAGGTCAGACAAAGTTATATAAAATCCCTCACTTTGATTCCAACTGATAATCCCCCGTGTTGTCAATCCTTCTCTTGGCTTCCAATGGATTGCCCCTCTACCTCTCTTCTGTATCCTCATCATGACTATCCTCCTCGCTCGCAGCATCCCCTCTTCGCCAGTCAACTTTCACAGTCCCCCATCCTAGAGTATCCACTCTCCTACTCCAGTGGATACAAGGAAAAGTTCAACATTCAGGCAAGTCATGTCAATTACCTTTTCTGATTCGCATCTGAATACCTGCGTGTGCCACTTAGGTCCAAGCCCAGCATTCCTTCTCTTTCGAAGAGCCCCAGTCTGGGTCATACTTTGCATTGCTGGACGAATACAACTTTCAATTCTACCATGTATACAGACAGTCGGTCTTTATTCCACTCCCAGATGAGGTTGATGGCAATTTCATTGTCCACGGCACGTACCCAACTTCCAAGCTCTTCTGCAAGTTACTCCAGAAGAATGACCTTCACCTTGACCCTCCTCCCCTCACTTCGAAATTGTATACCCTACAAAATACCTTGGGTGAGGGTTCAAGTGGAAGTCAGAGTATTTACTCCGAGCCCCAATTGGCCATACCAAGCCATGGTTGGCAAGTTGTAGGACAGGGGTCTAGCGAGGTGTGCCACACACAACTGACCATCCACACCATCTCAACTCATCTAGGGTGTAACGACTTACTATAACCCGTGTTACGGTTAAGGAGGAGACCCCTTATCAATTTCCTTCTACGTCTCCTCCTCCTTGCCCACCGACTCCTACTCCTTCATCAGTTACCCCTCCACCTTATCTCGACCATCCTGGCACCTCTCTATTCTCCTCCCTCTTCTCCGACCTATAGGATTATAACATCCCTACATCCACATGGGCCGACCTGTTAGACAAGTCCCTCTTCGAGGGATAAGGCTATCCTACATTGGGACGGACATCTCCCTCACCGCCTCCGGATACACCCCTTCCACCCACCTTCGGCTTTTCCCGTTCCTCTTCCTTATGACTCTTATTTACTTACTCTGACTCATCCAGACACTGCCTCCACCACAGCCTCTCTCATGGCTGTTCATTTCCCCTTATATCCAGCTTGTTTATCTCATCACATGCCTCGCGACGTGATGCATCTCTTACCTTATATATCCTTTGGACTCCGATACCGGCCCTAGAGTCCTCAGTATATATATTAGGGTGCCACCTGTATGCCTTCCTTTCTCTAACCTTAATCTACACTATTTTGTGTGGACCATCATTCCTCGAGATCTCCTCCCTTGTGCCTCGCCTCACCTTGGCTCCATCCTCCACTCTACCAACTCTGGGCCAGTCCCAGTACTGCTAACTATGTTAGGCCGTTCACACTTAACTCCTATACAGAGGTGCCCAAGTGTAGGAATGAGGTCTCAACTTAACTCCTTACCGGAGAAGTCCAAGTCGATGCTACACGAACGTGTACGATTGTCATGGGTTGTAACAAAAGATTAAGGTTATACCTTACCGGTGCTATCAAGCCTGAACCCCCTGGAGACTACCCGGTGGTAGTCTAGGTACCGAGCAAGACAAGGTCCATATGCCTAGACTCTCTACTCTATCGAGATAGAGACAACTCCTCCGACGAGGAGCAATGCATCTCCCCACCCCAACCCAATCCCCTGTCCTCCGCCTTCTCTCCCATCCCCCATACCGACTCTTTCCAATTCTCTAGAAGGATTAGTTCCCAACCCAGAACAGGAACCTTTGCTCCTCCTCCTCGTCGTATCACTCCATCTTCCACTCTTTCCAGAGCATCTTCCTCCAGCCACCACCACCAACCCGAGATACAGGTTGACGTCTCCACCCAACCTCCCATTTCTGAGGCCCCAAAGGAAGACTCTTCTCCCGACGACGACAGACAGGCATATGAAAGTTTTGTTAGACAAACTGACCTCCTCCCGGACCCACCCAACCCTGATGACCCTGAACCAGGAGAAGAAGACAACGAAGACAATGACATGCCTGGAGTTAAAGCTGCCCTACCTGAGGAGTTCTCCAGAGAATCCACAGATGCAAACCAATGGCTCATGGCTATGAAGAGCTACTTCACCCTCAACAATACGCTCGGGGACCTCACCAAGGCATATGTTTTCTTTAATAGAATGCAGAAAGGAAGAGGAAAAGCCTTCGCAGAAGTGTGGCTTGCCAAAATCAAGGATGGCAAGATCCCACACGGACAAACCCACTTTGGCGCGATCAAGGAAGCATTCACCAACACCTTCACCCCTTATGACACTGCTGCCCAAGCACAAGTGGAACTCTCTTCACTTGTATAGGACACTCGAGACCCCAGAGGATTTGAGAACTATATCTCAAATTTCTCGCTTCTCTCCATACGATCCAAGATCACCGACCTCAACGCCCTCTTGGAATGGTACTTGCGAGGACTTGACCCACAGATTGCCACCCAACTCACCATGTCTGGAACTCTCCAAATCGCCACCGCGATGGAAGACGTCTACAAGAAGTCGTCCGAAATTGAAGGGAACTACAAGCGGATCCAAAATATCAGGAGAGGACCAAAACCGGCTTATGGAAGCCATGGTCATACTCGCGATCCCAATGCTATGGATGTTGATAAAATCACCCTCAGTCCTAGCCAATGTCTCAAGTGTATGCGGGAGCATAGGTGTTTCATATGCAAGAGGAAAGGCTGTTCTACGAAGAATCATCCAGGCTATCAGAAGAATGATGGTCCACCTACTGGAGCCAGAACCAGAGCTGTGGAGACCCAACCCCCCATTGGGAGACCATCCTCTACCACCTCAGACCCGCTGGATGAATTCATTAAAGAC
>JBBPQP010000815.1:0-17130 GCA_038092555.1 Boletus subgraveolens
CAAATTATTGAATGAAATATAATTTTTAAATACCTGATTGGAAACAGAATAATTTGATTTGTGATCATAAAACCCTTCTCCATGCCAGCCAGGCTTTTGATAGAGATTGAAAGGAGTTCCATCCACAGTCAAAAATCCCCCCCTCCATGCAGAACATGTTTTCTCCTCAACAAATGCCTGTGCTTCTTTTTTGTCCTCCTCATCTTGTGGATTAGTAAGATTAAAATGAATAAAATCATGATGGAGGGTTAGGATAGCTGTCATAACTTGTTTATAGCAGTTATGACTGGTGTCAACAGAAACACCAGCCCATTCTGCCATATCCTGTGAAGTGGCAGCATTTCCATAGTGGCCTGCAGCATTGAGGAAGATAGCAAGCTGGATAAAAACAAGAAGCTGGGATGAACTAGGATTACTTCCAAAAGCCTTGTGGTTTTGAATCTTGTTTAGGATTTCAATGAAGACCTCATAAGATATGTGTAGCTTGCATCAGAAGAGATGGGGATGATCAAGCTTCCATTCATCAAGAAGCTGAATCTGGAGATGATGAGCAGGAGGAGGGAGTTTGTTGAGAATATGGGCCTTCTTCACTTCATCCTCAAGGACTGTGGTAAGCGAATGAAAGTCCATGAGGTGACCTAGATCTTCTAAATCTCCAAATAGAGATCCATCTGAGTCAGAGATATAGGCATCTGACAATGAGTGGAATTCAGATTCAGCAGACCCAGAGGTAGTGGAGGTAGAGGTGGAGGTGGAGTGGGACTTGGCACTGGCAGAGAATAATGATGATGACATTTCCACATCAGAGGACATGTCATCTGGGTGTGGGGAATGTATAGATTCTGACTGAGAGTCAGTATCATCATCAAATACCTGCTTTATTGCCATTTGAAGCATCTGAAGGTACACTTGGAGATCAAGTGCTTGCTGGGCTTCCTGAAGAGCTGTGAGGAGCTTTTGATGGGCTGATGGCTGGGGCATGATGGTTCAAAGTACCCGAGAACTCAAATCACCTTTATATGCTGGCCCTCTGTGTATTTTTGCTATCTCTAGGGGCTGGAAGCCGAGATGTGTGGCGCTATTACCATTTTCGTACAGCCATGCAGAGCCACGGTGGCACATGTACCTGTTGGTTCGGGCAGGGTTCAAACTTTGTGCATCACACCGGCTTCCCTTTTCAGTAACTCAAGCTTTCTTCCACTATTTTTTCTGCTTACATATGCATCTCTCTTCTTCTCGTTATCACTTGTTGAGACACCCTATTGAATCTAGCCCAATTCTAGGTCTCAGAACCGACAACCCAACTCACTCCCCAGTCTCCAGACAACATTCGAAATGAGCAGCCCCCTGCAGGATGTGTATGCAATCAATCTAGAGCAGAATTTTGGGTACCCCCTTCGTTCTCCCGAGCCAAATGGCAAGGCTGGTATTCTCCAACAGTATGCCTCCGAGGAGGGGTTACAGATCAGCGATGTTGGCTACGTCAACGACTATGGTGAATTCATCCTCCTTTTCAACATAGGCTTTCGCCCCGACGACCCTCATGAACAAGTCCCTCAATACGAACCTATCAAGTTTGATAAATCATACCACAAACCTGCTGCGATTCCCAAAGGTCATTTGTTCATAACTGGCGCGAAGCAGGCCGTGAATGAGTCGAGGTATCCTTATATCACTGTAGACGTGCCAAAAATCTGACTCGGGGTTCTGAGGTCCGGAGAGGCATACAAATTCACCGCAACTTCCAATGCTGGGGCCATACTTATCCTCCCATTCGGTGCTACCCTCACCGAGCTACAGAATAAACGGGAATTAGAGGCATTTCGCAAGGCTGCTACGCAATATGCGCTTGAGTGGTGTGAGTTCGCCGAGCGCGAATCCCTCTACCTGGTTACTGGCTTGTATAAAGCGCGCTCCTGGACCTTGGGATCGTTCTACAAAGGCTTACCTGATGAAGAAATCCTCGTGGACCGTCACACCACTGGTGACGAGGCATACAAATGGACACCTGCATTTCAGGTGGACCACCGAGCTGGTCCTCAGGTTAACAACTATGAGAACCAAACCGTCCTCATAAAAGGTTTCAGGCTGACAGTGAGGTGGAGTTGGTTGACCGTGATTGAACGGGTGACGCGATCTGAATCACGAAGCATGCGCACCATCAGTTATTTTATTGCAGCATTGCTCGCACTCCTGGAAACCCTATTCGTGATATCTCAGAGGTACCTCTCGAACAAGTGAGTCATTGTTATGTCATGGTACGCTCAGCAATACTGATTGGGTGTAGCTGTCGAGCACAGTCCACAGTCATCTCAAGTTGGTACCATCACTTGAAATATCACGCCGGAAAGGCTAATCCATCGTACAGCCACTTCACCCTTCGGACCTCATCAATCGTTACCTACTAGACAAGGTTTGAGCAGTAAACAGCCTGGTATCACGGTATTATCGTACTCGGAGCTGATGCAAGATGGCCCACTCCGGGAGTTTTTAGCAAAAGAATATGTTTATCACTCTGACGATAGCAAGTATTTTTGTCGCTATCTCATCTACCGCCGTTGACTGTTCCTAGGTGCCATTTATCTACAGAGTCAAATGTATGTTTTTTCTTATCGACATTTGGCTTGCTAACCGGGTTGCATTAATAGCGAGGAAACTGACAGCATGCAGCACAAATCGGAGTCGTCGCAACCTGTACCTGCGACTGAGAATGTGCAAATCGTCATTACACGTACGTAGACCTTGTAAGTGTTCCTGCGGATAGGTGACAATTCTCATGTAGACATTCGAGCTGAAAATGTTACCATCGGTCTCGGACGCATTCCCATCGGATTCTATATTCAGCTTGACTTTGATGGTGGTACACCCAGGCGAACTCAAATCAAGTCCGTGCCCGTATGTAATGCTGTTATTCAATGGGATGACCTGATTCAACTGTGCGGTGTCCTCAATCTGTCCTTGTGCGCTTATTTGTGCTAACTGTGCTAATCACTTCACAGGCCGTCTGATTTATCTGTGATGGTCCGACTGGCGGTTTGTGCATCTTTCGAGTTTTCCCCGGTGCTGGGGAAAGGGGAACCCCTCCACATATCGGAGGAGATCAGTGTTGGTAGTTTGCTTGGCAAGACTGACCGTAAGTATCAGGAATCTATGTGTTCGTGTAGCCATTACTCAAGTGGATACTAGCGATCACATTTTGCGATTCGGAGGAGGAAGCTCAGTCGCCTCGTTCTTCGCTACTTGTTACAGTACAACAGTGGCATTGCAGCCGTCAGACGCATGCTTCAAGTCAAATCGATGGTAGCGTAAGTGAAATGCCGTTAGTCCTATCATCCTGTAAAGGTGACGCACTTTTAGTTGGACTGGGAAGATACTTCTGAACTCGCAAAAGAAACGGACCTAGGGCATGATGCTTGCCGCCGGTTCCGCGGAGAGCACCGCAAAGAAGATCTCGAATCATCTGTCGGATATTTTGAGCGTGCTCTAGACATCTGCCCTGATGCACACAGATGTCGCGCCGCTGTTCTGTCCAACCTCGCAACAGTGACATTTATTATGTATCAGTTCGATGGTACATCGTCCAGCTTTGATAGGGCCACAGCCTTTCATCGGGAAGCACTCAAGCTGCGCGGTGACGATCATCCAGATCGACCTGCGACATTGCTACACCTATCCCAAGCTCTTTTGCATCACTATGGAGCCACGGGACTTGAAGCATCTCCTGAGGGCGAACTGCAGGAGCTCATCAACGAGGTCATCAAAGTCTGCGCTGAGGGGAGCCATGAACGTCGTGCTGCGGATCTCGTCCTTCAAACTAATGAATGGTACAGACTCAGGGACTCTGATGACTTGGCCGAGTTCAACAAATTAATCACAACATTGGACGTTGCTGCTCACGAGCCTCCGGAAAGCTATTTCGACGAGCCCATCAGATTCCATAGCCTCGGCGTCGCGTTGCTGAGACGTTTCGGGCTACGCGGTGAGCCCAGCGACCTTCACGAAGCAATCTTGTGGCTCGAGAAGACCATACGAGTTACCCCCAACAACAACCTGGACAAGCCCAGTTATCTGGGCGACCTCGGTAATGCTCTCCTAGATCGTTTCCAGCGACTCAAAGCTGTCGGTGACCTTGACCGGGCAATTACGAGCCTCGAGGACGCTGCGCGGTTCACCCCCGATGGTCATCGTACCAAACCGACCTATGTGAACAACCTTTCCAACGCCTTCTTGGCGCGTTTCCAGTGTTGCAGAGATGTTGATGATCTTAGCCGAGCCATTTCCGGATTCGAGGATGTTACACGCCTTATGCCAGATGCCCATGCATGAAGAATGGACTACTGCTTTCGTGTAATTCTGTGACGTTCACATGGACATACGTGTAAATCTAGCCCATAACACTGTACTATACATGCACCATAGTATAACTCTTAGCTATTGTCCAGTTCTCGCTCGGACTCCTGTCTGGTTGCCTATGTTTATGGTGGTAGCGAACTCGAGCGGCCACGTTGTTCGATTGACAAGGTCCTGGCGAATGTGACCACACAATCAGGCCAGCCCATCCATGAGAAACGGCAGTGATCATCTCAAACTGTTCGCACGAACATCGTTCTGGAAGAAGAAACGCCGAGGCGTCGGCCTGTATTAGTAGGTGCAGCTCACAAGCTCATTCAGGGTGTGTGCGTATATACATGCCCCGTACCGTGGTGGGAAGAAAATACCTGTATCTCGTGTCATGGAATGCTATCGCGGTGGGGCCTCAGTAGAAAACTCCGAGCCCGTGCGATTCGAGGATGGCTATGGTCACGGTGGTGGTAGATGCATTGGAGGGTTGTTGCTGAGTGCGCTTTGGCTTCAAATCAGCTCCATCATTGGGCTAGCGATGGAACGTCGCTAGCGACAACTATCCCTAGATCAGCATAGGAAACAAAAAGGAGTCTTGAGCTAGACCCCCGTGGAAGGACATCATCGGTGCCGTTCCTGAATGGGATAGTGACATCAGGAGTGTACATGAGACAAGAGAAAGACGATGGCCAGAAGCTTCTTGGAACGCATTGCCAGCAGCCTCCACAAGAGGCGTTTGAGCGTTGACAGCTGAATAAAGGGACGCTTGTTGAAGAACTTCAGCGCACCTGCGATGCACCGTGAAGTCAACTTGTCTGGCTTCAATGATATCGTGGCATGTCCGACCAGTCAAAGATGTCCGAGTGACTCCGAGTCACCACTGAAAAGAACGGACTCATCCCCGTGTAAGGATCGCACGAACGCTGACCGCCGACGACGGGGACTCAAGTACTCACCGACGATGACGCAAATGTCGAGCACGGTGACGCGCAGGACGCATGTCCGACGACATCACAACTGGACCCTCCCTGCCTTTGTCGTGCGTCACCTACATATCACTTACTCCCGCATGACGCCGTAGCTACCGGTCTTGGCAGTTGTCTCCTTCCCCTTTTATTCTCATACTATATAGTCTATGTTTCTGCATACCGAATATCAACTTATGTAATATTGCCCACCGAACGCCTAAACGAACGGAACTCTCACGCCACCGAACTCCCGATATCTCTCATCCTCTAATCGCATTTCGCTAACTTACCTTTTCCCTTCAAACTCCCTTCAGCCTTGTCGCGGTCAACTCGGACATGCGATCTACACCCTCGCACAAACGAGACAATAACACGAAGGAAAGCTTAGTGGAGCATTCGCTCTTCACCCTACTGGCTCAGATTAAACTAGAAGGGCATTCTCGATGCACCTGGACATACATTGGAAACGATTCGTCTCTGATCTTTCCTCGGTATTCCCCGTTCTTCCCCGCGTCATGGACCGGGAGATTCTCATTCGGGTATTATACGACAAGTCTTCCCATCCCTTTCGATGAGCCGTTGTCGAGGTTTAAAAAGGGCCTAGTAATGATCACCAGCTCAACCCCCCAAAGATCGCCCCAATCACCCTTCGCTCGCAATGTCATGCTCCTTCACCCCTCATTTGCAACACTCATCTTTGCCCGGTCCGCCTGTGGCGCGTTGATCAAGCGTGACGCGGCTCAGATTGAAGATATCGACAACCTGGATGCGCAAACAAAATCGCTCGATGCATCCATCAGCGCTTTTCCCGATAACGGCCTCGAGCAAGCCCTGGTAAGTGTCTCCTGTCCGGCTTCCTTACTACGTGTCCACCTAAAATCTAACCACTACAACGTCATGACAGACCTTCCACGATGGGGCCACTAATCTCGAGAGCGCCATCCAGAACGCGACGGTAGACATGGCTGTAAGTTTCCCTGTTCGTCGGCGATCGGCGTGGTGTTGATGTTTCTTGCTTATGTTGGATGCGGCATCGCTGCTTTCCCCCATTTCTCCATGCTCGTGTTAGGTCCTACGCGTAACAGACCAGCCCCGCGTTCAGTGATATGCAGTCCGTCGACATTCTCGCCGTAGCAGAGAACCTCGCACCTGACGTCGAGAAAACCCTCTACTACCTCATCCCTAAGAGAGCCTCCCTCGCCACATTTGGGGTGGACAACATCGTCGAGGACGATCCCGAGGATCTTCAGACCAAGGCTGATGCGTTTCGTATATGGACAAGGTGCCGGTACGTCCATGCGTGTTGGTCCTGTAAATAGGCGTAGGCGTTTCGTGGTGTTGTCGATTGTGATTTTGTCTTCATCTCCATGCCTATGCATGCGACATTTGCCTTTTTCTTCTTCTTCTTCTTCTTCTCGTTGACACTGCTTTCTTGAGACTGATCTGGCGTGATAATATATACAGGAGTCCTAGACGACCGTCGCTCAGGAGCAGAATGATGCTCTCAACAACGCTTTCAGTCAAGCAAAGCAAGCATACTCTTCGTAAGGTAGTGTGAGTAAGCTAGTAGCTGTCCTCCGTCCTCTCGCAACCGAGTGTAACGCGTGCTGCGAAAGTCCATGTCATAGTACAGTTGAATATGCTAAATATATGCTATGATACACGGTGCTTGCTCGGGCGGCAGAGTCATTGATGATAAGCCAGGCTAGTATGTGTGAATGACATGGGAATTATTTATGTAGGGCTAAGGAAACAGAAGAATCGACACTTCCTACCAAGTATCATCACATCTTCTCTATCAGTTTCGTTCGCTGAAGTGCGTGCACGCAGGGATACTAGCTAAGTTAACCGGAATGTACATATACAGTGGAGACGATGTGATTGTTTGAGCTTGAACACTTTAAAAGTAAACGAGTCGAATCGGAGGTGCATAGATCATGAAACCACCGTAGAGGATAGATAATATGAGCTAGCTCGAAAAATGTATCTAGTTACCACACGGCGGAGTATTGATTCCATAATCAGGTCGCTCGAACCTGGGGATGGAGAGTGCCAGCACGACGGTGATCCCTCAATATCCTGAATTCCGGGGAGGACTGGATTTTCTCACGAAGGATTTCTAGGTTAGACGAGCGAAACAATTACTACCTCATGCTGAGGCAGGATAGATCCGGACTTACCATTCTTGGAGAGGTCATATAATACAACAGCGGGACCAAATAATTGAGAACGCGGTCGGGATTGACTGCCTGAAGATGGGAGTAGCATTTTCACAATGTCGATTACATGTGGCTTTATAGCCTCTTCACCCGCCGCTAGCTATTCATCAGTGATTGCGCACTGGATGACGAAAGATATGCTTACAAATCTGAGCAAGTGCGGCAAGAGTCTTGACACCTTTCATTTGAATACTTTTGCCATTAGCCTTCAAGTCGGCGATGCTTTGTTCCACGATCGGCGTTAGTTCCACCGGATTATCCCTCTCTACAAACCGGTCAGTCATGCAGGTGCATACGGTCGGCGGACATATACATACCGAGGATGTCGAGACATATCGCGCTCATGCGGACGTCATGGTGCTCACCACCTTCAAGCTTCTTCACCAAAGTGGCAACTATGCCAAGGTCGATGACTTGCTGTCTTAGATCGCCTGGCCCCAACACATCATCAGTACAAGGTCCGAATCAGTAAGAAGTCACTCAAGGTTACCACTCGTCATAAGTCCACGGAAGATCTCGAAGTCTTCGATTCGGCCTACTGCACCGTCAAACCATCCTTTGTTGAGCATGGCGACGATAAGCTGTGCGGTACGACCAAAATCAGAAGGTGTTACCATGCCTCATTCATCCATAAGCCAAGCTAATCCTCACACCAAACTCCAACCTCTCGCTCACCTTGCTCCAAACACGTTTTTAAAGCATACGCTGCCAGAAGAGAGGTCTCCTTTCGTTCCAACTGCCTCATAAAGATATACGCAACCTCCGTCCGCGAGCAAAAATCCCGAATTATCGAGTCTAATTCGTCAATAGTCAGCTCCGTAAACGAGATTGCTCGAGAACTTACTTATGCATAGCTTCAATAATGTCAAAGTCGCCGCAGTGCGTTCATGCGCATCGCGCGACTCAATAGTTAACACAAGCTTGTGCATTACTTCCTCGTCAAGATTCCCAGAACCTGACACAAGTTAGCCACAAAAAGAGATGTGTACGATGCATCGCGCTCACTTCTGTCTTGCAACACAGGAGGCAAGGCACCAATGTTGTAAGGCAGATAGGCGCTGCCTGCCTCTGCATCTAACGGAGGGAGTATGTTACCAAGGTAGCCTAGGATGTTAGGGAAGTGGATATCGCCAGTAACTGTTTCCGCGAAACTAATCAGGCAACAGAGCGTGGAGCGATAACGGTGCGACTCACGTGGCACGTTCAATGCAGCTAGAGCCTCTACGGCTGCCGAACCAACGACGCTTCTTTCCCTTTCTGCCAGCCGAAAGATTTTAGGTTTCAACTTTTGGCAAAGATCTGTCGAATCGATCGACAAAAAGTGCACCAATGAGTCGGAAAGCTCTTACCTGGCCGGTACCGAGCAAGGGACGCAATCATCTTAAGCGACGCCACTAAGTGGTTAGATGCTATGAAACCGTAAATCAGTGAAGTACATGACCAATAAGACGCCATTACCCTTCACTTCCAATGCCATCGAGAGCCTTACTTGCCCAATTTCGCTTTCATCTGACCTAGCGCTGAGTTGGCTGACAACGTTGTCCCTTAGGTCATCTGTAAAGGATGAGTATGCAATCAGAGCACATCGATCAGACGCACCGTCATCGATGAGGCAACGTAGACTCTCCATGACCCGTGGGAAAAAGTCCTTATCGGTGATCTTCGCGGTGGACTCCAGTGCGCGCATGAGAGCCACGATCACTTCGTCGTGAGCGATAAAACGTCGTCGGAGTATTTCGTGCCTTGTCGAGAATTGTAGAACATAGAAGACTCCAGGGGGATCCGCGGAGGACAATACGGTGCAGAGAGTGTCCCTTGCATCCCTCAATTGTTCCTCGGGAACAGAAAAGTTGGCTATGGAGATTAGTATGGGATCAGCATACATACTTCCCGAGCAGGATTATGCATCATAACCTACAAAGTACGTCATAGATGACGGTGAGGGCAACCTTATCGAAATCAGATTGCTCGCCAATGGACCATTGTGGTCTGGGCATTGTTTCAGCCTGTCCATTGTCTAGCCCTCGATAATTTAAACAAGTTAGATCTACATCGTCGATGGGCGTGAATGGGTTGACAGAGGGCACAACTTACGGGAGTCAAGAAGGAATAACACCCTCTCGAGAGATCCTAGCGTCTTTTGTTGATCACTAAGCAATGATGCCAATAAACGTGTCGTTACTTCTTTGTCCGGGAGTTCAGCTGTCCATAATTCGTCTGAAACTCTTCGTGGAACAGTTAGAGTAGTAAGGGATGTATACACATCGCCGGACAAGATGGAAGAATGAATCTGTTGATTAGGAAGAACCGAACGAGACTGGTGCCACCTGCAGACGAGCTTTAATCCGCAACGAAACTGAGTCCCCAGGATGGCATTACCTCTGCTCGTGTTCACCAGTACCAATGAACGATACTTGGTGACGAATGGGTAAGATCTCGAGATATTTCCACAGACCCTTCATCGAATCCTCTCGGCCGAGATCGACATCCTCCGGATCCCAGGTAAACTCTTCCGGACTGAAAACTAAACCGTTGGCGGCGGCTTCCCGTCTCATCCATAGAAGTGGGACATTGCCAGCATGATCCACTCGAATGTGTCCCCGGTTGGTCCCACCGCTGGACACGAGAGTGGATCAGCTTCACCCTTTGCCTAGATTGATATATTACATACACGTCAGAACGGCTATCAGTGAACCAGACCACATTGCCAGTATGAACAGGGTATGACCCAGAGCCGCCGTCCTCAGGATAACTATCCGCTCGACTATGCTCCAGGCTCGTCCCACCGCTGGACGGGAGAATGGATCAGCTTCGCCCTTTGCTTAGATCGATATATTACATACACGTCAGAATGGCTGCCATCGAACCAGACTTCTTTAACATCGCTGACGGCGGATCTTGGGCTTCGTATGTTGCCACGGTGAGCGTTCACTTCTGCAAAGTATTCTGGCATGAACTTGACTCGACGTTCATCAAGAGCAAGTACATGTCGAAAGCGGCACACGTTTGTCACCGTTGTGGCGGTGATGTGGACATCTCTCTTGATCAGACCTACAGAAGACGCCGTATCCCTGGTCAAAGTCGGCTCAGGGTGCAACGAAGGGAATGATAAAGGCACCATACCAGACTCCCACGAAATGGATCCTCACACCCAACCAACAGAACTCTTTCCTAAACATCATTGTCTTCCGTCTTGTCCTGTGTTTCGAGGGATCGATGGAAAGGTAATGGTCATATGCCCTGTTGCAGTATACTCGTAACGTATGGGACTCGCGCAAAATAGCAATGGGGATACTGACGAATCAACGTTTTGCTTTTCCTTCACCAGGCCCACCTGTTAAAAATGCGAATTCTTCAACCTCCATCGGCGATATGACAAATGGTAACTGCACTCACCTCGTGGATCATAGCAGCAAGTGTCCACACTTGATATGCGCCTCGAGAGCACCCTGCAAGGATCCCATGAGCCAGCGGTAAACATGGACATACCAAATAGGTATATTCGATCCCCCACCTGATAGGTATCCACCAACCAAGTGTACGCATCCTTCACGTTTTTCTCTGCATTCCTGTAGCGACCGATTACGCGAGTTACTTGAGGGCATATCATCTAGAACAAACCAAGCGAATGCCTTCTGAAATCCCCTGTAGATCACCTTCGGCAGACGATGTGGCAGAAGCTGATTTTTGATATCATAGGCACCAATCCCCTCCAAATAATATAGACGTTGCTGGGGCTCAGAACCTTCTCTCATACATTTTACTTGGCTGAATAGCTTCATGATATTTGTATTCTGCCCGCACACTAGTCAGCCATGGAAGATCGTGGGGCACACAGATAGCTACCATGTCACCAGGTTTGTTAGACGTGTTGTCAATAAAGATCGCCAGATTCCGCGGATTCTCAGAGGCACCTCCGCAAGTGAGGCATCTGTGCGGGGGCGTTGACACTGACATTTGTATTGGTATTGGCTCGAGTCCGAAGACAGCCTTTCGAAGGTTTGAGTTCGTACCACGTCTCGCGGGCAGGCCCTTTGCCAGATAAGGAATGCAGAAGTTCTCACGGGGATGCCCTAGAGGCTGATGAGTTGGGTTTTGCATTTAGCTGCAGGTAACAGTTCAAACAGTCAAGTTTCAAGGCTCCGCACAGGGTACCTCATCAGGATGCAGGTAAAGTAACATACATTGTAGCATTTTCATCAGCTGTGTACTGAAAGTTGCCCCCGTGTCTTTGTCCACTGCTAGGGAGTGAGTGACATCAATTATTATGTGGCGACAGCATCGCTGTAACCTATGTATTGTCGTCACATCCATCTAGCTTGTGAGTAATTGTTGGCACACCGGCTTTCACTGCCGCCTCACAGATCATATGGTCCTTGTTGCATCCCATCCAGATCGTGAGTGATCGTCAACACCTCTTTTCACTCCCATATCACAGACCTTATCGTCCTTGTCACTCCCTATGTAGTTCATGAGTAATCGTCGACACCTGCTTTTGTACCCATCTCATGGACTGTACTGTCCTTGTTGCACTGTATATAGCTCATGAGTCCTTGTCAACACCTGTGTTCATTCCCATCTCACAGACTGCATTGTCCTTGTTGCCTCCCATCTAGGCAGTGAGTACTTGTAGATGACCTGCTTTGACTCCCGTCTCACAGGCTATACCGTCACATCCTATGCAGCGAGTGAGTGAGTGTGGATGGTTTGCTTTCACACCTGTCTCACAGACTGTATCATCCTTGTTGTATCCCATCTAGGATGTGAGTACTTGTTGATGTCCTGCTTTCAATCCCATCTCAGACTATATTGTCCTTGTCACATCTTATCTAGGATGTGAGTGATTGTTGACAGCTATTTTGACACCTATCTCAGACCATATCATCCTTGTTGCATCCCATTTAGTCTGTGAGTGACTGTTGACATCTGCTTTTACACCTACTCACAGCCTGTATTGTGCTTGTTCCATCCCATCTAGGGTGTGAGTACTCTTAGATGCCCTACTTTCATACCCATCTCACAGACTCTATTGTCCTTGTCATGTCCCATCTAGATTGTGAGTGATCTTTGCCATCTGCTTCCACACCATCTCACAGACCACATTGTCCTTGTTGTACTCCATCTAGCCTGTGAGTTATTGTTGACACCTGCTTTCACCCTGTCTCACAGATTATATCATCCTTGTTGTACCCCATCTAGGATGTGAGTGCTCCTGGTAGGCTGCTTTCACATCTATCTCACAGACTGTATTGTCCCTGTCATATCCCATTTAGCTTGTAAGTAATTGCCAACACCTGCTTTTACCCCCATCTTACAGATCACACTGCCTGTATCACATCCCATCCAGGATGTGAGTGATTATTGACACCTGCTTTCCCTCCCATTTCACACACTGTATCATCATTGTTGCATTTCATCTAGGATGTAAGTGTTGTGAATGCCCTGCTTTACACCTGTCTCACAGATCATATTGTTTGTATTCCACTATATATGTATAGCAAGTGAGTACTTGTTGACACCTCTATTGACATCCATCTCACAGACCATATTGTCCTTGTTGCATCCCATCTAGATTGTGAGTGATCATCAACAACTCTTCATTCTCATCTCACAGACTGGATTGTCCTTGTTGTGTCTCATTTAGACTGAGTAATTACTGGCACCTGCTTTCACACCCATCTCATAGACTGTATCATCCTTGTTGTATCTCATGTAGGCTGTGAGTAATCATTGATGCCCAACTTTTACATCCATCTCACACCATGTTGTTCTTGTTGTATCTTACCCAGTTTGTGAGTAATAGTCACCACCTGCTTGTGCACCTGTCTCAAAGACCCTCTTTTCCTTGTTGCATCCCATCTAGGATGTGAGTACTCATGGCAACCCTGTATTCACACATATCTCACAGACTATATCATGATTATCACGTCCTATCTAGATTGTGAGTGATCTTCAGTACCTGCTTTTGCCCCCATCTCACAGGCCATATTGTCCTTGTCATGTTCCATCAAGGATGTGAGTGCTTGTGAATTATCTGCTTTCACTCCTGTCTTAGACCATATCATCCTTGTTGCATCCCATCTAGGATGTGAGTTCTTGTGGATGTCCAACTTTCACTCTTACTAACTATATTGTACTTGTCACATACCATCTAGCCTGTGAGTGATTATTGTGACACCTGCTTTCAGACTTACCCTAAAGGCCATATTGTTCTTGTCACATTTCATCTAGAATGTGAGCTATCATGGATGTCCTGTTTTCACACATGTCTCACAAACCATATTGTCCTTATTGTATCCCATGTAGGCTGTGAGTGATTGTTGACACCTGCTTCCATTTCCATCTTATAGATTGTGTTGTTCTTATTACATATATCTCATCTAGGATGTGAGTGCCTGTGAATGCCCTGCTTTTACATTCATCTCACAGACTGTATTGTCCTTCTCACATCCCACCTAGGAGGTGAGTGCCCATGAATGCCCTGCTTTTACACTTGTGAACAGACCATATTGTTCTTGTCATATTCCATCCAGGATGTGAGTGCTTGTGGATGCCCTATTTGCACACCCACCTCACAGACCATACTGACCTTGTCACATCCCACTTAGGCTGTGAGTGATCATCATTTACCTTTTTTCACACCCATCTCACAGATTATGTTGTCCTTGTCATGTTGCATCTAGGCTGTGAGTGATTGTTGACATTTGCTTTCACACTTGTCTCACAGACCATATCATCCTTGTTGCATATGATATAGCATGTGAGTGATTGTGAATACCTGCTTTTTCACTTATTTCATAGACTATATAATCTATATTATGTTCCATACATATAGCTTGTGAGTGGTCATTGAAATCTGCTTTTACACCTATTTCACAGTCTTTATTGTATATATCACCTTGCATCTAGATTGTGAGTGGTCATTGGTACCTGCTTTCACATCCATGTCACAGACTATATCATCCTTGTTGCATCCCATCTAGGATGTGAGTGGTTGTTGGCACCCCCTTTCACACCCATCTCACTGACTGTACTGTCTTTGTCATATCCCATCTAGGATGTGAGTGCTCATGAATGACCCTACTTTTATATCTGTTTTATAGACTATATTGTCTTTGTCATGTCTGATCTAGATTGTAAATGATTATTGACATCTGCTTTCACTTTCATCTCACAGACTGTGTTATTCTTAGAGATTGTAAATGATTGTCAACACTTGCATTTTCACCCATTTCACTGACCACATCATCCTTCTTACACCCATCTAGGATGTGAGTGCTCATGAGTGCCCTGCTTTTAAACCTGTCTCACAGACCCTATTTTCCTTGTTGCATTCCATTTAGATTATGGGTGATAATTCCCACCCAGGTTCATATCCATCTCATGAACCATACCATCCTTGTCATATCCCATCCCAGCCTGTAAGTAATCATCTGCTCTCCATTCCAACAGAGCCCTCATAATCTATATTGTCCTTGTGGTATGTTGGAGCAGGATGTTCAAGAGTCCCTTAGTGAGTGGTGAATCACTGATGATTCTTCTATGTTCATCATACTCATATGTTACCATGATTTACTTACATTTTATTTCCAACTAGCAAGCAAATTCAATGAAGCCTTGTCATGGCTAGATGATTTGGATCACAGTAATGAACACTATGACAACACACTTTGTTTGTATCAAGAAGGCATGTGCACGTGGCTTCCTGAAATGGAGGCGTTCAGGCAATGGAAAGGTGATGATAATACCTTTTTTGTGGTTGCACGGAAAAGGTATTGTGCATGACACTTTTCGGAGATGTCATGGGTGACATTATGAGTTTATTTCTATGGCTTCAGTTGGAGCAGGGAAGTCCATGTTAGCATGTGTACTGCCATTCCTTGCCCTTTACCCCTTTATTGACTCTTTCAGTGCATACACGATCAAGCATCTACAAGGCTTTGGGGAAGCTCTGGGATTTTTCTTTTGTAATGACAGAAACCCGGCGACTCCTGCCGAGGTGATGCGCTCCCTCTTATCCCAGCTATTACAGCATGCACATTCTCATGGTATTGACCTTGAGAGTGTGCTTGATAATATTCTGGAGAAGAAACGTCAAGAAAAGCAAATCCAGGATGACTTCTTGCTTTGTAATCTTCAGGATCTTCGCCACCTAGTGTCCCTCGTTGCAGGTCATTTCAGCCTCAGGCCTGTTGTGGTGATAGATGCACTGGATCAATGCACAGACATCAAATTGCTGTCGCAAGCTCTTCTCAAGCTGAATGAGGAAGGTATACAGCTATTTGTGACAAGTCGGCCGTGGCAGATCATCAAGGACAGTTTCACAGGACTTCCTTCACTCTCGTTGGAGAATGTGGCATCCGAAGTGGCAAAAGACATTGCTTTGCATGTCGCAAAGGAACTTGATTCCCGATATCTCGATGCCAAGTTGAAGGATGAGATGCAGGCAAAATTAAATGAAAAAGCAGACGGCATGTGGGTTGAATTTTTGCTTTCCAGGGTTAACTCATGTGTCACGTTCGGTGTTTCTAGGTTTAGCTGGGTTCAGTGTCAACTTGACAACCTCCAACAGTGTGGAAACATGCAAGAACTCTGGAAGGTATTCAACACCATCCCACTCGGGCTTGATGAAACGTACATGAGAATCCTGCAGGAAGTCAACAAACAGATTCCGGAAAGGAAGCTAGTTCATCGTGCCCTGGTTTGGCTCACAGTTGCACTCAGACCACTTTGGCTATCTCAACTGCTTGATGCACTCTCAATCAATCTCCTCCAGCAAAGGATTCACTGTGGGCTGATGCATACTAGGGCTGAAATTTTGGATGCTCTGTCAAGCCTTGTCACATATGACGAAGTGACAGATATTGTCACCCTATGTCACTTCAGCCTCAAGGTATGTTATGAGATTTTCCTGAACTTCTGGTCATATAGACAGTTGATTCTATAGAAGTATCTCTCGGGACAGTTTGTCTGTAAGACACTGCCAATATATCATATCAACCCACAAGATGCTCATGCCGAAATGGCACAACTCTGTGTATCTTACATAACTCTCCTCCTCAAGCAAGAACATTCAGATGCCATCGCTACCTTATCGGAGCCATGCAAGCTTCTGTTGCTTTCTTATGCACTTTCATGTGGTTTCAGCCACATCAGCTACATCAAGCCCATATCGAAGTCCATCCTTGAAGTGCTGAAGAACCTTCAATCAAACATTCAGCAGTATCCATCACATTGGGATCAACTATGCAAGTCGAGTGGAGATTAACTTTTGTTTCAGTGAGAATTTATTCCAATATAATGTAAGAGTGAAGAATTGAACTAAACCCAGGAATCAAACATATACACATTAGCCGCCATGTGAGAAAGAGATTTTGGGTAAGGGTAAGGATTTGAAAGAAGTAGGTAATGTATTCTTGGATTGGGGTTGAGATTCGTCACGGGGGGAGAGGGGGAGGATGTACGATCAATATCCTGTTACAGATTGACTGTAAAGAAACCAAACAAGGTGTGTTCAAACGTAGACAAGGCCGCTAGGATCCTGTGTGCAACGAAAGGTTCGTAGTGAGAAAGGCCTACCCATCATCCATCTTACTCCGTGG
>JBBPQP010000816.1:0-17108 GCA_038092555.1 Boletus subgraveolens
TACTATTGCACGACAGGCGTCGACACGGGTGAGCCCCCTCCCCGCATATCCGTGTAGGTATCTTGGGCGACGAGCTCGAATATGCATATGTAGACATTCGGGAAGCGACGCGGTCGGCCGTTCGCAATATGATCACCTACCTGGTGGCCGAACATGGCCTGGACCGCGTGGAGGCATACATGCTATGCAGCGTCGCGGGCGATTTGAAGATGCACGAAGTGGTGCGTGGACGCGTTCTTGTCGAGTCTGGTAAGTTGGGTGATTGATGGTTGGTTTTTCATGATGACAGGTGGACATGCCGAACTATGTCGTATGTATTCCACGTTCGTTTCCCCTGGCGTGTGCATGGTAATGATGTTCAACATTGGCAAGATTGGAATGATGGTTCCCAAGTCGGTACTTGGGGCTTCGGTGTAGGAGGGGAGAAGAAACGTATCTTTGCGCAACATTTTCTCGAGGACGAGATGGAATGACGGGTTGTCATGATGGTACTTGGCTTTACTATGTAACACTGCACTGGAGTTGCAAATCGACACAGAGATTAGTAAACGGCGTTGTGGTATATACAACGACGACACGGGAGGCTTGCTAGCTGTGTTACTTTCAGGCTGTCGCATTGACGCGGAGCTTGTCGGTAAGGGCGCGTGAACGGGCCGATGGCCCGTCGATTGTGCGATCGGGTCGCAGCGCGGCATGCCCAGCGAGTAAAGAGGCCGCATCACCAGATCCCATTCTCCATACGCTTCCCTTACACCCTCACAGTAACCAAGTTGCTGTAGCGACAAGTTCCGATGGTGGTCATTCACTCAATTCAACGATCTCTTTGGACCCCGTTCAACGCATATCAATATCCTCCGTATGATACCAAACTCTTCGATCGGTGCTTTTGGGCCCTCACGGATCCGCATGGCAAGATTTCAACGATGACGTGGATCGGCTGGTGTTGAATTGAGATGCCTACTCTCGCTGCGGAGTCGTGGGGTAGTGTTTTGCCACCCCGTTACATGTTTCAGGCCCCAGTTACTGAAAGCCTATAGTAGGAATATTTTTCCGTTCACGGTTCGACTCGGGTCTCGAGGCTGCCAATTGGCCGAATGAATGCATAAAAAAGGGAAACATGATCATTACTGGACCCAGCAAAAATTCAGGCGTTCAACTCGCATGAGGATGTTCTCATTCCTCGCTCTTCTTACACTCTTTACTTCAGCCACGGCGGTGCCGCAGGCGGCGTCGTCCAGCAATTGTGTCAGCAGGATCTCGTCACTAAGTGACGTGAGCGCTGCTGTTCAGTGTGCAACCGTGAACATCAACGGGTTCACTGTGCCTGCCGGTCAGACGTTCAGCCTTGACTTGTTGCAAGGCACAACTGTTAACGTTTGTGAGTGATCCCCTGCAACTGTTTTCTGTTTGGCTAAATTGGTTAATGTGACATGCCCCAGTGGGAGCTATCCAGTTTGGAAACAAAAGTTGGGCTGGTCCATTGTTTGAGCTCAGGTGCGTCGAGCCCGGATTCGCTAAACGCAATTAATTGCTCTTTTACTAAAATCAAATTGTTGGTCACAGAGGGCAGGACATCAAATGTGAGTCTGCTTCGAATGTCCTTTCGGCTCGACGCCAATGACACACATTCAGTCAACGGAAACGGACACGTTTGGGATGGCGGTGGACCTTTCTACTGGGTAAATGAGGCTGTGGTGATTGTGTCTTTTTCCAATGCCTGACTCATCACAGGACGGTCTCGGAGGCAGTGGTGGCACCACGAAGCCCTCTCCCATGATGGAGTGCGCGCATTCTACTGAAATCGTGTCATCTCTAACTTGATACTATAGGATTGTGATTTCAGGAACGCTTTCTGTACGTGATTACCTGATAATTGATATCGTATCATAACTGGCCTGATTTCAGGATGTTCATGTCCTCAATTCCCCGGAAAGATGCTTCGCCATAAGCAGTACTGGCCCGCTGGTTATCAGTGACGTCATTGTTGATGACAGTAAGATGCTGATTCTCTCCTGCGACTGTCATTTTTCTCAATTTTGAATGTAAAGGTCAAGGAGCGTACCCTAACGCTAATAGCAAAGGCCTTCCAGCTGGTATTGGGCGTTCATCATTGCATGGAAGAACTTAATCATCGATTTAACCACAGGACGCAACACCGACGGTTTCGACGTTTGTGGAAATAATATTGTCATCAAAAACAGGTGGAATGCCTATCTGTCCTGTTTTATGTATCACTGACGTAGAGTATGCATAGCACTGTGATAAACCAGGTCCTTATCATCATTTTCTGTCTTTGATGGCTTTGTTAGCTCATCTTGTATTCAGGATGATTGCTTGGCTATCAACGAGGGACAGAACATTCTATTCGAAGATAATCACTGCGAGGGTGGTCACGGTGTATCCATTGTACGTGGCCCTACTCAGTCTCTGAAATGCGTATATTCTCATGATTCCATACTTCAGGGCTCGATCTCCTCAAATACTCTCGTTGATGGTGTCACCATTCGAGGCAACACAGTCGTCGATAGGTATTTCATTTCAGACTGGCGTACGAAAGCTATCCAAACTGAATGAATGACCCATAGCGCAACAGGGTTCCGCATCAAGACCGATAAAGATGCGACTAATAGTAGGGTCTCTAATGTTACCTATCTCGTATGCAGATCCACTGTATCTAGCCAAGAGTCGTGCTCATTGTGCCAATCGCCAGGACAACACTGCGATAAACTGCACCGATTACGGTGTGCTGATTACTCAGAGTTACCCCGAGACTACTGGGACACCTGGCAATGGTGTCATCATATCCGTGAGTAGCCTTGTCAAGCACGAAGCAAATGTTGATTGTATGTTGTTCATAGGACATCAACTTCTCCCCGGGTACGACCGACGTCAGTGTCGCGAATGATGCTTATATGGTTGTCATGAACTGCGGTGAACGTTCTTGTACTGGTATGCTCCCACCCATTTCAAATAGCGGAAAATGATCATATCAATTTTCGCAGGGACCTGGAGTTGGTCAGGCTTGAGAACGAGTGGAGGCCAGGTCGGCACGATGAAAAACATACCCAGCGTCATCGGTTATACCCAGTAGACCCGGTTTTTTCTCTGATAATATTTATGTGCGTATAGAGTGGTTGCTCGTAGGTGGTTGGTATCATCCATGACGGAGAGCGGCTATTCACGCAAGGGGCTCTGGTTATTGCTTCTTTCATTTGATATCGGAAACCTTGTCGCAGTCAGCTACAGAGCTGGAATCTCAGCGCAGGGCGATCACAACGTGCATCGAGCTTCTGCTCGTCCATCCAACGTTCGTCTCCACTCCTTTCGCTCGCTTCTTTCTTTCGTCCACTCCTTCCTTGTAAACACACAATTTGGATCCTTCTCTACTATATCTGTATATACCCAGCCTGGTATGCCTACAGACCCTTCTTGAAAGTCGATCGCGCGAAGAGTGATACATGGCAACCTGTTCTTGTTGACAGTTAGCATCGGGCCACATCGAAAAGCCTGCACCCGGGGAAGCAGCAGAAGCTTCAAGGGGACATTGCATTGCTTAGGACAATTGGCAGACGAGGTAAGTTTTTTTTGCCAGATTCAGATGCTCATTGGCCGTGAAGAATTCTGACTTGACATAAATCCGATATGGAAAAGACAGCCTGCAGATCAGGCGTTGTGCCCGCCCGATCGGAGCATGGCTGCCCGTCCACATACCACATGGTGTGTAATTCTCGTGACGTGGAATCCAGAACTTATCTCGGGAAATTTGTGAGCTGTAGCGTGGGTGAGCGAGCACGACGCGTCGAACGCGCGAGTATGTCCGCGTCTGGACTCTCAGGCTGGAGTGGCGAGCGCGAACGCTCGCGTTTGCGCCAAAAGTTGAACGAGCGGCAGAGGGAACGCGGGACCCCTCCCCGAAATGCTGGTGACCAGTGGCCAAGACTTGTGTTCAAGTGACATTTCCCATCTTGACCACTCATGACGCCACTTCGCGTTTCCATGGAAGGAGGTGTAAGGTTTAAAATTTTCTGTCAACCCGCATCCTTTCGTGCCTCAATTGCCGAAACAAGGAAGATTTCCGCACCTTGCCCATACCGCAGGTGTTCGGCTTTATATTGGTCTATCGTTCGGCTCGATAGATTGTTGCTCAAATCTGCTAGCTTAGCCGAGGTTTGGACAGCCCTGGGAGAATTAACCCCAGCGTCAGCGACGCTTGATTTCCTTTCTCGCTAGCCGTCCTCCAATCACAGCTCTCGATCAATGGCCTGGGGTAGAGTCGTCAAGCAATATCGTTACACACCTGTCTTGCAGATATTGTTGACAAGAGGGGGACGCAAGAACGAACTGAGCACTTCGGGTACGTCGGCACCACTTCGTTGGCTGACTCTCAGACAACAGTATATTGATGTTTTTTTCCGCCGGGTTGCCAGGCTAGTCACTCAGACGAATAAATGATTTAAAGAGGAGGCATGGTCGTTACTAGAGCCGACAACCAGACGTTCAACTTGCGTAAAGATGCTCCCTTTCCTTGCGCTTCTTACACTCTTTACTTCAGCAAAGGCGGTGTCGTCCAGCGATTGTGTCGGCTGGATCTCGTCGCTAACTGACGTGAGCGCCGCAGTTCAGTGTACAATCGTGAACATCAATGGGTTCGCTGTACCAGCTGGACAGACGTTCAGCCTCGACTTGTTGCAAGGCACAACAGTCAATGTTTGTGAGTGATCTCTCGTAATTGTTTTGCATTCAGTTGAATTGGCTGACGACATGTCCCAGTGGGAGCCATCCAGTTTGGAACCACAAATTGGGCTGGCCCCTTGTTTGAGCTCAGGTGTGTCGAGCTCGGATTCGCTAAACGCATTTCCTCTTTTACTAAATTTGAATTGTTGGTCACAGAGGGCAGGACATCAAATGTAAGTCTGCTTCGAATATCCTTTCAGCTCGATGCCAATGATACACTTTCAGTCAACGGAAACGGGCACATTTGGGATGGCAATGGACCTTTCTACTGGGTAAACGAGGTTGCGATGATTGTGTGGTTTATCAGTGCCTGACCCATCACAGGACGGTCTCGGAGGCAACGGTGGCGTCACCAAGCCTGATCCCATGATGGCGTGCGTGGATCCTACTGAAATTGCGACGTCCCTAACTTGATATCCAAGGATCCGCATATCGGGATCGTTTTCTGTACGTGACTACCTGTTATGTGGTGTCGTATCACAACTGGCCTAAATTCAGGATGTTCACGTCCTCAATTCCCCGGAACGATGCTTCTCCATAGACAATCCTGGCCCGCTGGTCGTCAGCGGCGTCACTGTTGATGACAGTGAGACACTAATTTCTCTTGCCACCGACATTTTCTTCGACTTATGATGTAAAGGTCAAGGAGCGTACCCTAACGCTAACAGCAACGGTCGTCCTGCCGGTAACGGACGCTCCTCGTCGCGTGGAAGAACCTAAATATTGATTTAACCATAGGACACAACACCGACGGTTTCGACGTCAGTGGAGATGACGTTGTCATCAAAAATAGGTGAAATGCCTACCTGTCCCGTTTTTATGTTGCACTGATGCAGAGGACGCATAGCACTGTGATCAATCAGGTCCTCATCATCATTTTCTGGCTCTATGATTTTGTTAACTCATCTTGTATACAGGATGATTGCTTGGCTATCAACAGGGGGAAGAACATTTTGTTCGAAGATAATTATTGTGAGGGTGGTCACGGTGCATCTATCGTACGGGGTCTTATTTAGTCACTGAAATGCGTATATTCTTATGATTCCAAACCACAGGGCTCGATCTCCTCGAACACAGTCGTTGAGGGTGTCGTCATTCGAGGCAACATCATCACTAATAGGTATTTCATTTCAGACTGACGCATGAAAGCTATTCAGACTGAATGAATGACCAATAGCGCGATAGGGTTTCGCATCAAGACGGACAAGGATGCAACTAACAGTAGGGTCTCTAATGTTACCTATATCGTATGCGATCTACTGTATCCATGCAAGAGTTGCGCTCACTGTACGAATCACCAGGATAACCCTGCGAGAAACTGCACTAATTACGGTGTGCTAATTACTCAGAGTTACCCCGATACTATCGGGCCCCCCGGAAATGGTGTCATCATATCTGTGAGTGACCTTGTCAAGCACGAAGCAAATGTTGATTGTATGTTGTTGATAGGACGTCAGCTTCTCTGGGGGAACGACCGACGTCAACGTTGTCAGTGATGCTCACACGGTTGCCGTGAACTGCGGTAAAGGTTCTTGTACTGGTATGCTCCCATCCATTTCAAACAGCAGAAAATGACCATCGGTTTCCGCAGGGAAATGGGATTGGTCATATTTGAGCACGAGTGGCGGCCAGGTCGGCCCGATGATAAACAGTCCTAGTCTCATTGGCTATGCCTACTAAGACCAGTCTTTCCTTCTGAAAACATTTATTTGCGTACAGAGGTTATCCATAGGTGGTCGCGACTATCCAACGTGGAAGGCTAATATTATACAGTTGGTGACATACAATAAAGGGTACCGGTTCGTGCCGAAACGTTACGATTAGTCTGGTGGCCAGCCCGTCTATGAGCAACAGGCTACGTTACGATTGGGACAGCGCTGTTTTCCTCCTATGCTGGGTCACTGGTGTCTTTCGCCACAGTGCGCACCTTCAACTCCTGTCGTCGTCTTTCCATCCATCATGATCAGAGCAGTTCTTGACTTGCGAGTCGATCCTAATCTGCTCATGCCCGACTATACACTGCCCTCTTAACAGTCCGACAAGCAGATAACGGGCTTCTAGTGTTATCTCCAGACTCCTTCGAATGAGGATAATACACGTAGCAACATAGTGCGTATACGTAAGTTAACGGTTGCTCTACCTTAATCCACTTCCGCATTCACTCTGAATGTACATCATAGACGAGCCACACACGTCGAAACGACCGAAAGTGTCGCTTGTATATTTATGAACACATGATGACATGCAGTGGTAACTTATTTTATCTGAAGTGATATCTAACATCCTCGAAGCATTGTGGTGTGCCAGGATGATGCCGGTCTTGGGGTGGACGGTACAGGATTGCAAGTTGTCGCAATCGGTGGAGCGATACCAAGCAAAGCAAAGCCTCCGAGCATTTCGCACTAAGTGAGAGGTGCAGGGCAGAGACAACTTTCACTGATAAGTATGGTTACATCATGATGGAGACATGCGGTCTCGGAAGCAGCGGTCGAGGAGAAATGAAGTGCGACGAGAGCTCATCGACGGATGAGGGAACTCTGGGCTGGCGAGCCTGCTCATGCACAACAGGAGGGTTGGCGGCCTCTGTTGAAGAAGCCAAAACGAGGAAAGGTTGAGGGAGCAATTCCGAAACAGACGGCCAACAATCGCGAGGTTGAAGAGATGGGGGTTGCTGGATAAGAAACTACATCAGACGGTGACTCGTGAGGGCATCGAAGCAACGGTGGGAGTGCGGGAGCATGACAGCTTCTGATCAATAAACGCGAGATAACGGGGATGACTGTATTATCTATACTAGAAAAGTGCCCCAATCGGTGAGCTGGCAACCCCCCGTTTCGTAAACGGCGGTAGAAAGATGTTGGATCACTCGAAATTTGCTCTCAATGAGCATGATACCAGTAAATTGCAACCCGTGACATGTCTAGAGATACGCCCGGACTGGAGTGATGTCCAGATAAACTCCATATGTCATGTTGCAATGACTCGGAAGAGATACGTCGGACCGTTCGGATGAAACATGATGAAACACGGTCTATAAACCAACTGCCAGCCTGATTATTACCAAGCGTACCTGCGCCTGCCAAGTAACACTGAAATCCCAGATTCACTTGGCAGTCCTCCTGGCGCCAGAATGATCAAGTGTTTGGATGTATATAAGTAAATCACCGCCTTCAAAGACAGGGGCCGTCAATTCAGTTCGCTCCCACTGACCGCTTCTATACCTGCTCAAAAAATGTCTGCACGCATTGTTACTGTCTTCGGTGCCACAGGTACCCAAGGTAGCACCGTCGTCGTCATATTCTGCGTCACCGAGTTTCACCGTGTCGTACAGGTTCTTCCGTCGTTGGAGCGTTACTTGCGGACGGGACATTCACCCCGAGGGCGGTAACGCGTAACCCCAACTCTGAAAAGGCATTGAAACTCAAGGAACTCGGCGCTGAAGTCGTACAAGCCGATCTCTGGGACATATCATCCCTTAAGAACTCTATGAACGGTGCGGAGGGGGTGTTTGGGGTAACTTTCGCCTCCTTTACCTGGCGTCATGACCCAAAGGTCCCTGTTCCTAGGTCACTGATTATTTTGATCCCAAAATTTCTGCCCAAGGCCCAACCAGCGAAATACTTTTGGGAAAGAACTTGATAGACGCCGCGGTCGCAGTCGGCGTCAAGTTCTTTATCTGGAGGTAGCGCAGCATACGGTCCTGACATCATTTCATGTGTAATCTTCGTTGTTTTAGTTCTCTCCCAAGTTGCAGCAGTGTATCCCATGGAAAATACCGTGATGTGCACCACTTTGAAAGTGAGTTTATTTCCGAGCTAGAGGTGCTACCTGACACGCAAAAATATTCATTGGTTAGATAAGGCCAATATCGACGACTACCTTCGAGAGAGCCAGCTTCCGCACGCAAATCTTCACCCGGGTACGTCCGTGTCCGCTCCTGGTGAACCGACTCGGATGTCTGACCGGTGCCTTTGTCAATTTGTGTAGGGTGGTTCAACGAGAACACGTGGAAGTAAGTGGTTTGGGCAAAACAATATTCCATAGCTGATACACAATTTCGCAAAGCCTCAACTATCTGACTCTGACACCGGACTCGTCATCCTACGAGCTTACAATACCAAAGTATGATCCAAACTCCCCGCAAGACTTCGTCTGGGTTGAACGCGACCTCGGGCAATGCGTGCTCGCACTGCTTAAACACTACAAGGACAATTCAGCACACATTTTGGGCGAGACCTTTTATCCAATTGGCGACAAGATGAGCTATACCGACTATGCGAGTGTAATCGAGAAAGGTAACATACAACCACCCAGAGGTCGATACTCGATACTCATACTCAACGGTGCAGCGGTCGGAAAGCCCGTCCGTTTCGTAACAGGTGCAACCTCTGGGATGGAGGTAAGGCCCCTCATTTCTGGTCCGTCTCCAAAAATCGTTTATATTCATGAACCCATCCAGGAATTTGACCAGATGGTATGTATTTACGCCGTTCAGTGATTCTACCTCACGCCCGATGCAGTACGAGTTCCAATCCGAGTTCGGCATGTATCCGCACGCTATCATTCCCGACACTCGTCTGGAGCGCCTCGGAGTGAAGTTCCATTCGAACGAAGCGTTTGTAGAAGAGGAGTTGAAGAAGAGATATACTTAAATTTTCTATTTCCGGCGATTTCAGTGATTATGTTAGCTCTTGTGGTATGGAAATTTCTCAATTCGGGCAAAGCTTCATGATATGTACAAATGTCTAGTATTCAGTATTTGAAAGATTGTTTGTTTCCGTGGCACGCTCAGGAACTACTTAATATGTAAAGCTGCGAAGTGCGGAACGACTCCGAATTGATCGAATCACCAGGTCTGTCCTGTGGTTCACGCGCTCCTCACGCAAAGAAGCGGAGTGTCACCGAATTCCATCGCCGATCGCTCGCACTCCACACGCTTGATGGCATGATGTGAGCGCTTGAGTAACCACAATGGTGACCGGATTTCACACGTCGGAACGTCCGCAAGGCTTTGCTTGTAGCTAGAATTTGCGACGGAGTATTCTGACTTCATGGTAGTAACATCAACGAAGACTTGCGTGTAGCGACGTGGATTTGTTCAAATATCATATTGAACCCTATTGGTGTTGTTACAAACATCGGCAATCCCATTTAGAAAATTCCCCGGCGAGCTAGAATATCCAGCTGAGATCAGTGAAAATGGGTAAAAGTAGTAATAGATCCCACTGGTATCCCCGTCTCTCTTCGTTTCTCTCTCGAACCGTACTTCCCGCAAGCCTGTGTGCAAGTGAGCTTATTTGTTAAGAAGCCACATGAATAGATATTCATACCCTCTAGATATAATACAAATCAGTCCACCACGTACCAATACCCGTAAAGGTCAGTCAGGACACCGTCGTAGTACAGATTGTAGCAGGTGTTTGGCCCGATCTCCACGTTTACGACGGCCTCGTCACAGTTGTAGCACGCGTACACCACCCAGGCGTAGTTGCCGGGATCGTACCAGTAAATGGACTGGAAGCCCATGTCGTTCGGCGCGTCGTGCAAATCTTTTGCAGGGACGGTGTCAGTGTTGACAACCTCACATGTGCCCGTGCAGTCTTGGCTGCTGCAAAAAACGAATGCGTCGCTACCAGCAGGGTAGGTAACGGCAGGGGAGCTACTGGTAGCTTCGGCAACTAGTTGGGCAAGAACGCCATTCATCATGAAGAGGGCGGGTAAGAAGAGTGCATGAGCGTTGAAATGCATGGTGATGGGCCAAGGAGCTCAACGAGGGTAACGCACTTGCGGGCTGGAAGAGCAATTTTATAGGATTTTGTGAGCTCGGCGCTCCGATGTGAAGAAAACCCACGCGAAGATCATTTTTGTGTGTGGCCGTTTTGTCGAATGGCGGCCGGAAAGGCTAACCTGTCCTCCTGCATATGTGTCCACGCTTAATATGACAACGTGAGTGGGTGTAGAAACCACGGCACGAAGTCTGGGGTCGCCGCCAAAAGATCATAGCTATTCGGGGCAGGCCTGTCAGATGGCGGCTGGGGAGGTAGACATGTCCCGCTGCGTATGTGACCATGCTTGACATGACAGCGTGAGTGGGTGTAGAACTCACGGCAGCAAAGTCCGTGGGAGCTACTTGCAGTCTTCTCGACTGTATGGCGAGGATTATCAAGTTGGGTTTAAGGGCAGAAACGGGTCTCGAATGTAGGGCTCGTAGGCAAGGGGGCTGGAGTTGCCTCAAACCCGTAGGATGCTTATCGGTGAGTAAACATGGGATTGAATTCAATCATACGGATGAACTCGCAAACCTTGCACACTGCTCGATGTACTCTGTGCTGAATTCGGACATGCCGATGTAATCCAGTCTTCTCCGATTGTTGAACTTCACATGTGTTGTATGGACTGCCTGAGGAAAGCTTGAACAGTGGGTAGAATCCACTCAAGCACACTGAAATAAGTCGAGTCACTTGGTTCCCCGCAACTTTCCGTTGGCCGCGTTCACTGGCAGAATCTAGTCATACAGATTTGAATGACTTCATTATTGTGGGCACAACCCACTGCATCATTCCTTCGTGAGTCGGAGTCTGGAACGAATGACGGTAGCCTTCAGATGCATGAAGAGACCGAAATGGATCGTCACAACAGATAAACCAACAGAGTATGCGAATGGATGCATGTTGGAAGCAACATCAATGAGTAGTTCAGAGGGATGTGGAGGGGAGAGGGAGCAGGGAGCAACGCGGAAGTAGGCGGGAGCAGTGATGATAGTCACCATAAGATAGATAATATAGCACTCGATAGGAAAATGACGTGCTTGATGGGGATGCATAATGGATACGGCGAACATGGATGATATGGCTCTGTTGTAGTCGTTTTCCTTGCTTCGATCAGACGATTTTTCTGATTGAGGTTTTCTAAATGAGCTCACTAGACGACGTGTCATGTTGATGGTAGTGTCGAGTCGTCGTTGTGCATGCACTGCCTCGATGAGTCCAAATAAGAGTGCCATGGATCCCCGGACCATGCCAACCATGTTCAGGGCATTGCGTGTTCATAATACGCTCGCTCGATCCTTCTTCTCGTGAGGGCCGAAGCCTCGTCCACTGCGGCGGCATCGAAGGAAGTAGTTGCAAACTGTTCCAAGCCATCAGTAGGACGATCCTTTGGATTTACCTTCGTCGTCAATCGAGCCAGATCTCCCCCAAACTTCCAACCCCTTGAATTCCTGGGACACGTGAACTCTAAGAGTTGGTCAAGATATACGGAAAACGCACACGATCTTCGTTTGAAAAACATGTCCAAGATAATACACATCTAACCTGAACGGGCTATGGGATAGCCCAGAAAACTTGCTCGAAAGCCTCGCATTCGGCTTAGTCCTCCGGTGACCAGGCGTTCATGCTGCCCAGGAGAAAACCCTGTTGGAAGGCCGAAATCGATGAAATAATACTTGAACTCAACTTCGGACAGCTTGCGGTGGAGG
Source organism: Boletus subgraveolens (assembly GCA_038092555.1). Lineage (NCBI taxonomy): Eukaryota > Fungi > Basidiomycota > Agaricomycetes > Boletales > Boletaceae > Boletus > Boletus subgraveolens. Next base: position 12,212 of record JBBPQP010000816.1, read on the forward strand.
GGAGACCGTCGCCATTGCGACCTCATCAGGTGTCCATAGGATGCCGCCCATCTTTGTAGAGATTCGAACCATCCATGAGAATAATTTCAATAGCATAATCACTACACTCTTCGTTGTCAGCTCCACAGCAGGGATGTGTAATTTGCTCACCGATGTGCCACATTTTGTTCGTGCATATACACAACGCCTTAAACACAACATTTAATGAGCAGGCGAGAGAAAGAAACTATACGAACTTCTGGAGTCTGGTTTACGAAGTCGACGACTTCTGCAAGCGATGTGAAGTTCGGTTCGTTGAATGGACAAAGAACAACATGACGATGTGCCGATACTATCGATTCCCGGCCGTCGAGGAAAACGCAAAGGTCAGGGGCACAACGGTCTCTTCTATCTTTGCGGATGCCTGCCGAGCCTAGACGCGAGGCTACCTTTGCTTCATCACGATGAGTTCTGGAGTCCACCTGTTTGGTGAACACGTCTTTTCCTTCCTTCCTTTTCGTGTGGCATCGAGAAGGGCCTCTTTCTGGGTTGCCTATAAGTGAGTAAAAAAATTACCATGTACATAGAAACGACCGGGCCGCCGACTCACTGTGCTTGAAACGATCAGGAAAGGGGTCCGCTGCACGTTTCCAGGATGCTTGCCACTTGGGATTATAGCGCGGCCGGAGAACGTAGCCTTTATTTTTTAAGAAGTAGTATCTCTCTCTCCAAAAGATTTCTCGGTCTTCCAACTTGTCAGGAAAGTAATCGCAAGATTCCATTGGTGTTGAACAAGTCCAACACCCGGATTGAAACGCCACGTGTAGCGCTCTCGCGTCTCCGAGCCATCCTCTACCTGCACATTGCAGTGGGGAATAGCTGTACACATACTAATGGATTATGAGTATATCCATGCCCCTGTAGGGTAGTGAGTTTGAGCATCACTTGAAATGATGTTCTGCCTAATGTCGATAGTGTGAGTTCGAAACTCGTCTGGAACATTTATTTTTTGGTCAAAAGGCCATCCGAGTCCATCGAGGGACGATTAGCGCAGACACCGCTTTCCAGGCTCCGACGTTGCGCTTCTGGAAATTCTCTCACGTTTGCCCCTTTGTCCACCACCGCGAACTTGGAGTCGTCTTACAGATCACTTAGATCGTCATCTCAGAGTACATACTAATAGATTATGAGTATCTACATCCCTCTGTAGGGTAGTGAGCTTGAGCATCACTTGAAATGATGTTCTGCCAAATTTGGATGGCATGAGTTCGAAACTGCATCTGAGGCATCTATTTTTTTTGGCTGCAAGGCCACATCGAGTGAGGGGCATAGACGCCACTTTTCAGGCTCCGACGTTGCGCTTGCATACAGAAACTCTGTCGCATTTGCCCCTTTGTCCACCACCATCACCACAGAGTCGTCTCACAGATCAATTAGATCACCCTCTTAGAGTACACACACTAATAGATCATGAGTATCTAATAGACTACATCCCCTGTAGGGTAGTGAGTTTGAGCGTCACTCGAAATGATGACAACTGCCAAATGCAGATGGTGGGAGTTTCAAACTCGTCGGTGGCATTTACTTTTTTGGCTGTTTTGCCGAGGCAGTCCTCAAAGTTACTGCGCACCTATTATCATTGACCTCACGTTTGACAGCAGAGCCCTTGTAAGCTGAATGTGTCACTTGAGACGAGTTCCAGATACCTATTCGGCTTATCTGCATTCGACACACTAGTCCAACACCGTGAACACAGTACTTTCATTCAGTAGCATTTACAATAAATTAGACTTTTGTAAAACTAGGATGCGACAAAATCAAATAATTTTAGACCAACTCGGAGTTGTATCGCGCCCAGAAAGCGTTCCAGTCATCCCACCCCTCTACACCGGGTCCTTCCTGACCACTGTGCATCCCGAAAATACGTGTAGCAAAGGTGTCCATCTGGAGGTTTGGCAAGGGATTTTGCGCTTTAGTCACAGACGGCGCAGTGAAATCTTCCGGGAACAACTTTGACCAGTCGACATCTGTGGCTTCATCAAAAGGCATGTCCATCGAAATGCCCTCGGCAACCGGCATGGTGCTCCTGGAACCAACAGCGTGCGATGATTCCATATTGGCCAAATACCCATGTGTACCCAAAGAAATGTCTTCTGGAATGACCGGTGTAGTGGAACTTGTAGCAAGGGTGCCAGTCATATCCGGTGAGTCGACATATGCCCATTGTCCATGCGCGTCCAGCGAAGTGTATTCGTTTGGACTTGGTGACACGGCGCTGCTGGAACTGACAGAACTGGAACCAGCCGTATCCGGTGACTCTAGGTGTTCCTGTTCGTCGACACCTTGCTGCGAAGTAGAAGGCGAGGAACTATCCAGCGCCGCATGCTCAGCATAGCCGATGGAATTTTGTTTGGCTACACGAGTCCGAGACGATTTCTTGGCCCGCCTTGACTTTTTGGCACGGGAGGTAGTGTTGCCCGTGGCGGAGGATGACGGCCCGGTATAGGGGATGAAGGTGAGGGTTGTACCACGCTGAGGGGACGCACGTGGACGTGGTATATACCTGTGGGCCTTCTTACGGTGCTTCGTCAGTAAGGAGGGGTCCTTCGTCCAGTAATTGCAGCGTTGTTCGACTAGCGACCCATAAGGTGTGACCATATCAGGGCACTGTTTTGGTTTCTCGCCGGTGCTGGAAGGGGACGAAATGAACATTCCGGTGGCGAGTGAAGATGTTGTGGAATGATTGACTTACTGTATCCCGATGTGGACTTCAAGATTCCTTGGATCGAGAGTGTAGAAGTTGCATTCTGTGCAGTAAAATAAACTATCGATAATCGTTCAGCTTGACACTGGTCAAAATCCCAAAGACACTTGCACGTACGGGGCAGAGTTGTCGTGAGTAATCTTGTGCTTGTTTAGTTCGAATGCCCGCCAAAAGGCCATGTCGCAGCCCTCGTACGGGCAGGCGTATGTCTGGACGAAGTCGATTAATTCCGTATCCGATGAGATGCATAGAAAATGTACCTTGTCCATAATTTTCGTATGATCGTTATGTGCGTGAAATTGGTATACAGGTATGAACAGGAAAGTATCAGAAATGTACAAGAGAATGACCAGATTCTCGCGGGGAGATGCAGGTTGGCAGGGTAGGGTACTGGAAATTATGTACATTTCGCTTGAGCTGTGGACATGTTATCACAGGGGCATTAATGTGGAAGTTCATTTCAGAGTTATTAAGCACATACAATGCATCGGTTGTTCGGCTGTGTATGCAAAGCGCAGCATATGTGAAATGCACAATGGATGTGACCTGCGGGAGAAGGAATATATGCTTGTCCAGCCAAGGCTGGAAGGTAGCTCGGGGACAAGCATGTATCCACATCCAAATTACCGACGGAGCTCGGTGCTCTGGTTGAACACCATCGACAGATCAAAATACATCTCTCGGACCACACATACCCAATGCCCGCTATTGTAGCAAGACTAGCGTTCCGTAGCCAATCCGGGATACTGGCTTAACGAACTGGTCAGGGAGAAAAAAAAAGTAAGGACTCGTTTACTTGCCAATGACAAGAATATTCGCAATATTTCCGTCCACTCTTCGTTGTCACAAGCCCTCGCATCAGTCGAGATGCTCCTAGTGGCCTCCATATGCAGGCTCAGGCATATGATGGTCATGCGCACATCTATAACACACCCACGCCATGAGATAACGCAAACATATCACGAATCACAAAATCATCGTGATCATCGACCTCTGTTCGACGTTTTTCCTTGTACATATGACCTGAACCTTGCGAATGATCCAACGACCACAAGGTCGCTCCCGCTCCGAGTCCAATTGTGGAAATAAAAGTCATTGGCATATTGAATAATTGCACCCTCAGCAGACACCAAAGACATCAGGGACTCATGTCAAATAATTGAACTTTACTTTCGGTTTACGTTACTTGTCCACACACTGGTTAATAAGTGACAGTACATATCACCTTGAGGGCGAGAGGAGATGAATGGTGTGACTGGGCATGAGAGAAGCACTTTGATTGAGTTATCGTAGTTGATGGTCCTCCATGGTATAGGAGACTGGTCAGCGAAATCCACCATAGTAAGCCAGTTGACTCACGTTCAGAGCTACAGACCCAAGAGTCGAAGGCAGATATACTTAACCCTTCAGCCTTCTTCCTGAGGACCTGAACGACGCAAACTGCCAGTGGATTTTGTTGTGCTGCGTGGCTCGATGGCGTAAGCACCGCCACATTGACAGCCACGGGTTCATCGATGGCATCGCTCTTGATTCGCTCGTATACTCACATCCGACTGGGTAAGATCTTTTAAGAGACGCCAAAGCGCACAGTTCCCATCGTTGCAGCATCACTTGAATATACGGATCTCGTGCGTTTCTTTGTCTAATTTCCACGCACATTGTTTACTTGGATTACTTCCCATTGAAATCCCAAAGTGGATTATGTCCACCCACGATATTTTCCGTGACATTTGGTCGGAGCCATGCGTAGATGGCACGACCAGCGTCACGCGACTTCCTCTGCTTTACTTCATTGGAGCTCAGACCGACCAATTTATTCCAGACCTTCTCCGCCACTTCGAAAATTGCAGTGTCGTCTTCACAAAAAAAAAAAAACAACCTAAAGAGGCCATTGTTGAATACGAGGACCTCTCAAAGTACGTCTGGGTATTATCGTGACACAGCGAGTGTTGAACTGACCAACGTTGATAGACTATTCCGCTGCATGCAGTGTACATTCGTCGCTCTATACCCGAGAATATTTGATCATCCATCAAAACACCCAGTAAGGCTACCACAACAATTCTGCTGCGGATTGACATATTCACCTTCCTCTCCTCTAATCCCGACAGCAGCCCACATACATGTCCTGATATGGTCATAAATGATGCCTCT
>JBBPQP010000817.1:0-17081 GCA_038092555.1 Boletus subgraveolens
GTGTCAGAAGTTGATTGAGAGCATGCCTAGAAGGGTTGAGGCAGTGATCAAGGCAAAAGGAGGCTATACCAAGTACTAAATACCCTGTCAATATCAAAGGTGCAAAACTGTTGCAATGGTATTACTATTTTGAAATGGCCATATTTCCACAGCCACTGGGCCAAATTACATGACCCCAGGGGCAAGGGTGTAGCCAAGTGTTTTGTCTTTGTTTGTTTCCACCAAAGCTAAGCGAAATTCCCACAGGTGTTGGTGGTGCACTTTGCGCACCACATCAGGGTTAAACATTGCAACGGTTTTGAAGGTCACTGTATCCCGGGTTTCGACCGGAGTATCTAAACAGCACATGACGTTACTAAAGATAACAGACAATTACATGATATACTCAGACATTCTCATCTTCTCTCGTTCTCATACTCTCAGACTACGAAACAAAACAGAATAAAAACAAAAACAAAGTCTTTCCCTTCTTTCCATGTCTCAACAAACTTACTACTTAGATTATATGCTTCGAACGTGCAATGAGACTGCGCCCATTTGTCCGCTTTCATTCTTCTCTGTCCAGTGTAATCCGGTATCCGCTTTTTGGGATTGGCATAGGAATAGATGCAAGAAGACAATCAATGAAGACAAGTCAAGTGGAACTCGCACCTGGTCTTTTCTTATCATTCACTTTGATTGGTCTTATATTTCAATACTTACTTGTTTTCTTTTCTGATCACTCAGGCTACCCGGATTGGACACGGATTGGACACGGATCAGACACGATCGGATTGCTACATGATGATACAATGATACGAAGAAGGCTACCTACTACGCGACGGACACCCCTCCCTACATCATTCCCAACGTGGCCTTGATTGAGTTGAGCTTGCTCATCTGCCCGGCAACTTGTACCTCCAGGTCCGCCGTCACCGCCTCTGCAGCCTTGATGTGGGACTGCATGTACCAAATCTTGCCCTCGAGCCACTTGACAGCGCGTATCCCGGTGTCGAGGACCGGTTTCACGATAGGGGGCATGGGGATCCCTCTAACTATGGAGTATTCCAGCGTCCCTTCATCGTCGTCGTCGTCGTCAAGGATGATTGGATCACTGGCCAGGGATGGATGCTGCGTGCGGCTACGCATCAGACGAGCTGAGTAACAAGTTAGCTCAGTACAGGACTAATGATTCAGTTCATGTACCTGGGGCCTTGCCCTTCTTGTCCACCACCGCCTGTACCTTTTCCGCCTTCTTCTGCCCCTTCCCACGCCTGAGCGACTTGTTGCACTTCACCTTCAGCTGCGTGCATCGTGTGCACGTCCGGTCTTTGACCCCTTTGCACACCTTCTTACTCTGGGCGCAGGCACTGCACAGCACCTTGTGCATTACCACTTGCAGACCGGTAGCCATCTTCTTGGTCAGACGGACCTCCTCCACTTTGTCCTCGTCCTCCTCGTCCTCCTCATCTTTGTCCTGAACATCCCACCGTCACTGTCACATACGTCAGTAAACTCATTTCGAATCAATCCATGACTTACCTTTCCCTGGGCAGTCACCCTGGAAATGGACAGTCTGGGTGTGTTGAGGTCCAAAGGTGAGGGAGCCTGATGAACCTCCGACGGCTGCTGTTCTTCTCGGACGCGGGACTCACGCTCGCGCTTGCACTCCCCCTGCTCCCACGCTTCTCGTTCTCACTCCTCGCGTTGACGACGTCAATCCGCTGCCTCCGCCTTCCACTTGCCAGCGATTGGATTCGCCTCTTGCATTTTCTCTGCCATCCTGCTGTCCAGGAGCGCTTCGATCCCGCACTCCCTCGCCTTTAGCAGGCAGGAGTGGGCATGTGCCTAGCAAATCGGTTAGTCGAGTAAACAAGCAAACAGACCAGTTACACACCAGGCATCGATCCCATTCGACCACCCATATTTCTTGCTCCTCTTGCAACTCCTTCTTGTCATCTGGCATAGTCATCACGGTGTCGAAGACGAGCTCGTTGGCGGATTGCAATTGCTTGCGCAAAAGTTCTTGTGGACTGTCGGCAGCGGCGGGCATAGTGAAGGCGAGAAGTTTGTTGAAAGTGGACATGGCGGGTGATAGAGAAGAAGAAAATGGTGGATGTGGTAGAAGAACGACGAAGAAGGTTTAGCCAAAGACTAGCAATTTTATATGGATCTCGCCATTGTTCTAGCCAACATGGACTTTCCCACGATCACGTGGTCTGACTGGGGACAGTCAGTATCAAAGACCCCCTTGGATGTAGGAGCCTCTAGCTCTCTACAGTTACATCCCGTTCCTTTTCCTTCGTTCAGACGTCCTTCAAGTGATCTCCATCGTGTCCTGTGTCCTTCATGTCCAGTCCAAGGTAAGTCAAGTTCTTATTTTTCTATCCAGTACGATATCACCTATCCGGACCACCTATCCACGATCCGAGTTAGACTGGATACTACATATACGGTCCAGTACCCTGTTCAATTCACCGTCTTGTTACTTCTTTCTTTCTTTAGTAGTTCTTTTTACTTCTCCCTACCTTCCTTACTTCTATTATGATTAGCTGCTGCCACCTCTAGATCCTTATTGTACGCTTCTCCGGTAACCTAGTTACCAAAGTCTTGGGAATGGCCAGACTATAAAAAGTTTGTACCTAGATCTGAATGATCATCTCGGTTCACTCCTAATTTTCTCACTACGGTTCCTCTCATCGTCGTCCTCGTCAGTCCTCGTCCTTGATTGACTCTCTTCTTCGTCCTAGTATCCGGTCCTCATCCTTGACTGGAAAGCTCTTATCGTTGTCTATCCGGCCCTCGTCCTAGGTTGGACTGCTCATCGTTTTACTCAGTTCTTTCTGGACTTCGTGTTCCCTCATCGTTGTGTACCCGGAACTATTCCGGATACTCTACTCTCCTGTGGTCAGTCGTAGCCAACCCTTCTCAGCTAACTTCCCTCCTACAGGACCCCTTGGGACAAGTGTTCTCGCCCCTTCTACATTTACCCTTACAAGGTCTTTGACCTTGTTACTTGTTTTACAACAGTAACTTGCACTGCCCTAGTGAGAAGATCCAAGCTATGTTAGGTAAGGTTTGGACTAGCTACATTCACTATTCTGCTCACATCTCCATCAGAAAATCAACAACAAGAAAAGAGAGCCTCAGAACAGCAAGTATGTGACAAGAGCAAACATCATGAGACTTTAAAGCACAAGCACAAGCAAGCTAGCAAGGCAGCTCAACAAGTTCTGACTCCAACCATGGGCACACCGGCACAAGACTGTACTACAAGCACCATTCAACAACCTCTCCTTCTGGACAGTGTGGTAAAAAAAAATTTGGTCAATGTTCAACACTCTGTTTCTTATGACAGCATAGTTCACCTCAAGATTGGTGGGTGGTGTTGGTACTGCCAGTAACCATGATGGTGCTCGCACTACTCTCACTTCACCACTGATTTGTTGCCAAGAGAAGATCCTGCCTGCTTCTGTTGTAGACAGGATCTCCAATATCATGTCTGTATCTATGATGAGTATGACAAAGGTATGTATGCTTTCTTGCCATGACATCTACCTTAGTACTAACTTCATTTACAAACCTTCCTTCCTCCATGTGTGCACATGCTTATGTCAGCTCAATTCACCAAGTTAGATGTCCTCAAGGATAAAGCATTGTGCAACAATAATCAGAACACACCTGCAATTGAGCCTCCCATCTCTATGAATTACTCTGACAACCAGCAAAGAAAATGCAAGTCCTCACCATATGTAGATCAACACCTGCACATATAGAAACAAGCTAATGCATGTCTGAACATATTCAGAGTAACAAGCTCACTAGAAATAAAAAAATCCCTACTGACATGAGTAGCAGTAAGGATTCTTGGGTTGTAAATCCCACATCAAGAAAGTGCATATATCACACTGGTGCTGTGGTCCTCAACTGCAATGATAAACATGCAAGGGGTCTAATGTGCAGTTTACAGACTTGCAAATAGACTCCTCTTTGAGTATGAAGACTATCACCACCTCAACAGGAAGATGACCTAGGGTGGCAGACTATGACTCAAGCATGCATGAAATTCTTCAAACAGTTATCAAGATTTATTGTACACTTCTACTAGGCAATGACCCATTTCCACCTATAACCAAGGTGTTCAAATGGGCAAAGAGCACATTGTGTGCCAGCACCATGAAGCAAAAGTCATTCACAACACTAGTGTAATGATAGCTCTAGGAACTACCACTAGCCGGACTTTGACGAGGCAAACACCAATAAGCCAAAAGATAAAGAGATGAGGTGTAGCCTTAGATCCTTAATCAGAGTTCAGAAATGACAATGACAAGTGGATTAGACTGGGGTGTTACAATATAATGTACAAGTATATATACTGTTGAGAAGTGAGCATGGACCAAGTGCTGTAAATAGTAATGACTAAGTATGGTCAAATGAAAGTACACGGTTGTGAGAAATAGAAGTTGATGATGGGAAAAGGAAGTGTAGCACCGTGAGAGAAGAGCGGAAATTAATAACACGTGCTATGACATCATTGTGATCAGGTGACCTTTCCCACGGTCATGTGCAATGTGTCTAAATAATTGAAGTGGAATGTTGTACAAGTGTTCGTAATGAAAAAGTTTGAAAATATTACATATCATAACAACTAGCCTACTAAAATTGGTAGTGGACATTTTATTTGATTGGGTGATGCTGACTTTATTGAATATGTAAGTACTCAGTGGTTGGGAAACCAGCTGAGCTTATCTATTGAATATCTAAGTACTGTAGGTAGTCAATACTAGTAGGTAGCTCTGTAAATAATAAGTACTCACCTCAGTGGTTGGGAAATCAGCTGAAGTGTAACTAAACTATGACACACAGAAATAGTCCATGCTTATGTAATCTACTATGTCACATTTGTAATTCCAACAGACTTCTGCTTCAGATTATGGCTTGTACTTCACACCTACAGTGACAATTCAAAACAAAGGTGAGATCCATTGTGGCAACTCTCTTTGGCTTTGAGACCAGCATTGACAAGGCAGTGCAAGAAAAGAACTGGAAACTTGTAGCTGAATTGAAAAAAGACTCTGCTTTTCTATTCCAGGTATGTTCTGAGATGAATGCCTTTATGTATGCTCACATGTTTACAAAGAACCATGGGGCAATCCTGGATGACCATACTGGACTATATATTCACCCTTCCATCCAACAGCTCATAAACAAAGTCCTTTTCAAGAACAAAAGTGACAATAGTATCCATTGGGCAAAATATTATAATCCATTTCTGATTTCTGGGTTTGCACTTGCACTTATGGCAGTAAATATAAATTTACTCAATTCTAACTAACTAATAAAGTCTTCAGATCAAGTGTGTGATTGATGAATGGGCTTCAGGCTGCCATGAGATGATTACTTTCAAGAAAGACAAGTACTCTGGGGTTTTTAGGAGTCATCTCACATTACTAAAAGAATTCAAGAGCATGACATCCAAGTTGGGATTACTGATGAATCTACTACAGCAGGTTTACAAGAATGGGTGATAAGTACATCTCAAAGCTGTGTGTGTGAAGATACAAGGAAAATCAGAACATGAAGCACACTGATAGAGTAACTTAGTCACATGCAGGCAACAGACTGGACTGTATATTCACCTGATAGAGTAACTAAGTATGGAGTGACCATGATTAGAGGAACTACAGTATTGAGAGCTCACTTCATTTGCATGCAGGCAACAGACTAAGGGGAGCACTATCAAGCTGGAGACTATATATATATGTTTGGCTTTAAGTATTTGAATGTAAATGGTTAGACTACAGTACTAAGGGTTGAGAACAAAAGAGAACAAGCAAGTACACTATAAACATCATAGCATAGGAACAAAGAATATAGAGTGTACATATCTGGTGCATAGAATGTAGGGGTGCAGTCCAACAAGTGGCTGTGCACACACTTGCTTAATCTGACACTTCCTCTCAAGCTGTGTGCAGTCTGAGCTCAGCTGTGAAAAGCTTGACTTTTGGTGAGGGGAGTGCTTTAGTGAACATGTTGGCCACCATTTCACCAGTCAGACAAAATATGAGTTGGATCTTGCCATTGTTGATAATCCATTGGATGAAGTGAAAATGCACATTGATGTGCTTAGTGTGCACATGATATTGGTGATCCTTTGTAAGTGTGATGGCTGATTGGTTGTCCAAAAAGATGGTGGTGGGATCTGTGATGGTGATAAACATTTTGGCTATAAGGGACTGGAGCCAGAGGGCTTCTTTGGTGGCATGCATTGCACCAATGTATTTGCTCTTGGTGGTGGACAAGGAGACAATCTCTTGTTGCTTTGAGCTTCACAAAACAGCCCCTCTGTTGATCAAAAAGGCATAGCCCAATACAATGTGGTGATCCTCAATTACACTGCCATCTGTGTCTGTATATCCTGCAAGAGGTTTTTCTCCCCCCCTCCATATGTTAGCCATAGGGCTTTCATGCCTAATAAGTAATGGTAGACATGTTTTACTGCATTCCAATGCACTTGACCATGGTTGGATGAAAAGTGTGAGACTTGTGAGATGGCATAAGAGATATCTGGTCTTGTTCTGAGTGCTGCATACATAAGCAATCCAATGGCTTCCTGATATGGTATGTGATGCATGGCAGCATGTTCAGCAGTGGTTGAAGGGGACTGGGTGGTGCTGAGTTTGGTGCTGGGGTCCATGGGCGTCAAGATGGGTTTCAGTTCATCAAAGTTGAAATGCTGGAGAATTGACTTGATGTATGTTTTCTGCAAGAGAGTGAGGGTATGCTTATTTTGGTTGTGTGTGACTTTAATACCAAGAAGCCAGTGGAGTTTGCTGAGGTCTGTCATCTCAACAAAATGGCTGAGCTATGTCTTGATGGTATTCACAAGCTTGAGTGAGGTGGTGGCAATTGTGCAGTTGTCAACATTTATGATGATGATGGTGAGTGTGTCATTTGTTCGTTTGACAAAGACAGCCTGATCTACCTCACATTGCCTAAAAAATAGCCTGGTTACCAAAATTTTGACTAGATGTTGGTACCAGCACTGGCCACTCTGCTTTAGCCCATATAGAATTTTGTGCAGGTAACATACACAGCATGGGTGGTTTGGATCTGTGTATCTGGGTGGCTGGCACATATAGATTACTTTGTCATTGTTTAATTTTCCATTTAAATAGGTGCTCTTTATGTCCACTTGGTGTTACAAGCAGCTTGGAGAACCCCCCACCTTTTCCTCCCAGCCCTCTATGCCTCCCTGATAGTCCTTCATCTCTGTCCATCTTCCTCAACCATCCTGGCCTCTTCCTTTTCAAGGAGATCTTTGCCTCCCTCCAAGACTACAGAATCCCCTCTTCTATGTGGGCAGACTTGCTAGACGAGTTTCTGTTTGTCGGATGAGGAAGGGCACTGCCTCACCACCACATTTCCAGATCTCTCCTCTTCCACCGCCTCCCACTGCCTTGCCTCATTGGGACCTCCCCAATGCGGATATTCCTTATGTGTACTTTTCTTTCTCTCTCTTTCCTTTCTTGCAATGGACACTGCCCTCCCCAATATAGTCTTTTCCTTATAGACTATACATATTCCCTTTTCCATCATTGTTTACTTACTCATGACTGTGTCACGACATGTACTCTTTCCTAGTTAAGACTTTAGGCTCAGCTACCTGCCCTAAAGTCTCCACTATATATATTAGAGCACTGCTTGTACTGTTTTTTAACCTTGATATACACCTTTTTGGATATTGTCTACATGTTCCCAGGAATCCCCTCCTCCTGCACCTCAGCTCCTCTTCACCCTCACCTCATTACCAACTTTTGGCCAGTCCAAGTCTACCTAGCTTTGGCTAGAGCGTTCCACTCAAACTCTTCCTAAGAGTCGACCTGAGTGTGGGAATGCATACATGAACCTAGACATGTATCATTGTTACATTGGTCATAACACTTGGTATAACTCAAGATCCTGTCAAGTGGTGAGGGCAAGGATAGTGCAGATGGACATAAACTTGGCAACAGGTGTGTATGTGTCAGAGTAGTTGATGCCAGGGACTTGTGAGAATCCCTGAGTGACAAGGTGAGCCTTGTAGCATATGATATTTCCTGCAGCATCCTTTTTTGCACAGAATACCCACTTTAATCTGATCAGGTTTGTGCTGGGTGGAAGATCAGTGAGCTCCCAGGTACCTGCTTTGTCAAGCATCCTGAGCTCCTCACAGATTCCTCATTCCCATTGTGGCCAATCAGAGCAGTTATGTGCATTGGCAAGGCTGGATGATTCAAGTGCTTTGACATCAGTGGTACCTTGTTTGACAAGCATAGTTAGTTCTCACTCATCAAAATCCTGGCTATACCTTTTGTTGATAGCTGCTAGGATCTGTTTGCTTGTGCCTACATCTTCTAGAGCAGGTGGCTCAGGTGCTGGATCTTTGGGGATGAGAGCTGGAACTTATATGCCACAAGAGATGGTGGTGGATGCAGCCTTACTGCTGATGATATTGAGTATGTGCTGGCTGGGCTTTTGAGTGCATTGGAGATGTGACTCAGGTATATTGGGAAGAGCTGGTGGGTCAGGTGGCATGACTAATGGCATGTTGACAGGCATGGCCTGTTTTGATATCAGCTGTGCAACATGAGACATGACAGTACCTTTAGTTAGTGTATGTTCAGCACTTCCAGGAACATGTTGCTGAGCTAAGGTGTCATCATCCAATGGGATAATCCCCTCTCCCTCAACAATACTAGATGCAGCATGAAAGAAAACCTCATGCTCAATTGTCACCATCCTTGTTTTTGGCCAGTATACTCAACATGCATATTTTGTGTGGTCATTGATACCAATTCATCACCCAGCCTCAACTTGCCCTCCCAGCTTTGTCTCTTGGCCAATCTTGACATGAACCATGGATCCCCACTCATGCACATCACTCAAATCAGGTGCACAGCCCATGGTGATTTTGGATGGTGATTTCCCATTGAGTACCTTGGTGGGTATTCAGTTGTTCAGCCAAATGACATGATGAGCAGTTTTGCCCCACAGATGTTTCAGCAACTGCTAGCATGCAAAAGCATGTGTACACATTCCAGGATTGTACAGTTGAGGCATTCCATGACTCCATTGTGCTGTGGGGTGTTGTGCACATTAAAATATTGCATGGTGCCCTGCTGCTGTAAGTACAGAACAAATTCTTTGCCCTGATATTCTCCCCCTCAATCTGAGTGGAGGAGCTTGATCTTTGCAGTGAGTTGTTGGTTGAGCCAGGCCTCAAAGCCTTGATGTGCATCAAAGGTGTCACTCTTTTGATGCAACAAGTAGATATGGGTAAGTTGGGTGTGATCATCCATAAATGTGACATAGTAGCATTTTCCACTGATGGTTGTGACAGGTACTGGGTCCCAAATGTTGGTATAGATGATGTCACTGAGTGCTTCAGTGTATGGCCCTTGGTGTATCTTGGCTATCAGCTTGCATGTTGCCTTTCCATAGATATGCACCTCACAGTGAGTGTTTTCATTGTTATCTGGCTGGTACCTTAATCTACTGACCAGTTCTTTTTTGGCCAGTGTTCATGCAATGGATGGCACTATGTGCCCTAGACATTGGTGCAGTTCCATCACCATGACCCATTCATCAGCAGCAGCTGCATGGTCACTTTTGTGCACCACATGGTACAATTCCTTTGCTGACCATGGTACATGCCTGATTGTCTCTCCATTGATGTTGTGGATTGTACAATATCCTTTTGCAAAAATTGTTGTCAGGCCCATCTCATCGAGATGGCCAATTGACACAAAGGTGTACCCCACTTCAGGTGAGTACAATACCTTGGTCAGATGCAACTTTGACACATTTACCCATTAGGTATTTTGATGACAAGATTACCAATGCCCATAGCAGCAAATTTTTGCTGATTGATGGCCATCAAGAATTTCAGCAGGATTTTCTTCAAGTTGATCATCTGATCACACTTGGGGGTGATGTGACAAGTAGTGCTGAAATCATATAGTTTGATTCAGTATGTTTTCTTTGGGCGGTCACTGACTTTCATTGCTTCATTCTCTAGGTCTTTGTTGGCACCAAACAAGGGGCAAGCATAGTTAACCATTGCATCATTGCTATCGACTCTCTGTGCTTTGTCATCCCACTCATAGCCCCATAAACTGTCATTGCCAACAACCAAGAACCAGTTGTTATCATTATCATGGGCTGATGCCCAGTACCTGTGTCTTTGTTATTGCTCAACTCAATGGTTTCCAAATTGGGTAAGGACTTGTTGTCTTCAATGACGCCAAAAACTCCTTCTTTGTCTGAGTCAGGCACAACTGCATTCATGCTATCCATTTGGTGTGTCCTGGTCTTCCTCTTGTTCTTAGGTGTTTGATCATAATATGCTACCAGGTGTTCACCTGACCCACATGTCCGATACCTTCATTTTGGCCTATTGCCATAGAGAGGGCAGTTTCCACAGCCACATCCTCTTCCCCTGGCCAGTGCTATAATAGCCATGGCCTCATTGTAATCCTTGCCATTATTATGAATGGTATATTTCACCTTCTGTTGATCTGCTTCTTCACTGATAAGTGAGATGAGGGTGTCAGGCTCAATTGTCTTGGTCATCAAGTACAAGTGAGCAGTGGCAAGCTGGCTGGATGTGAAATTGGTGAGCAGGTTGTGAAGGGATTGGATGATGGTTGAATGGTAATCCTTCTTGTCAATATCAACACCAACTGATGCTAACTTCTTGCACTTTGTTCACAGCCCATCAAGGAACTGTTGGACATCTCCACCTTTGGCCATCTTGGTCTCAAGGAATTGGGTGTGCAACTCTGTTTGTGTGTACATTCCTTTTTCAGTATATTTGCACATGATCTCTTTCCACATAGCTGGAATGGTAGCTAGTTTGCAGATCTTCAGTGCAGTTGAGTTCAGGATGTACTAAGTCAGTAAGTGTTTCACAATTCCTTTGTTCTTTTTCCACTTTGTGATTTCCTCAGTCTGTGCAGCCAATAAGGAAGGGGTGTGGTTCAGGTGGGTGGACCTCCCATCAAAATGGCTCCACATTCCCTTGGCCTCAACAGCCACTTTGAAATAGAAATTAAAGATTGCCCAGTTTATGCCTTTGACATCAAGCTTAGGTATGTTGGTTGGTAGCATGTCAGTGGTGACAGGAGTTATGGACATTGTGATCAATTGGCAGGGGTTTACAAATTAGGTGGAAGCAGCAGGGCTCATAACCTGTGAAGATATGAGGAAGATCAGAACATGGAATACACTGATAGAGTAACTTAGTTGCATGCAGGCAACAGACTGGACTGTATATTCACCTGATAGAATAATTAAGTACAGAGTGAGCATGATTAGAGGAACTACAGTATTGAGAGCTCACCTTAGTTGCATGTGGGCAACAGACTGAGGGGAGCACTATCAAGCCAGGGGCTGTATATGTTTGGCTTTAAGTATTTGAATGTAAATGGTTAGAATACAGTACTAAGGGTTGAGAACAAAGGAGAACAAGCAAGTACACTATAAACATCATAGCATAGGATCAAAGAATATAGAGCATATGTATCTGGTTCATAGAATGTAGGGGCACAGTCCAACAAGCGGCTGTGTGCATGCTTGCCTAATCTGACAGTGTGTGCAACTAATTCATGTCACCCATGAACTGCATGCATGCAAAAGTTCCAGTCACATCAACAACAAGTGAGAAAAAATGTGCAATTCCAAGCCACACTTTCCAGAACCTGATACACCAACATCAGGCTTTCATTGATGCTGCTGCCAATAACCACTCACAGGGTAATGTTGAAATGGTGTACTACCATAACAAAGGGACAGACATGGAGGTTCCACATGATGGACCTGAGGACTCAAGCTCAAACTCAGACTCAGAGGATCAGTCTGAGGATGATAAAGAGGAGATTGAGGGCCAGTATGATGGGGATGAGAAACAGGGACCTGGTGAGTATGCCAACTCAGAGAGTATGGATATATACTAAATTTTCATTGTGGCTGTGATAGTGGTGTAACATCTCAACTACATTAATATCTGTAGCTATACATAGTAGTCACAGTGTCTCAACTATGTTGCAATGCTTTTTCACTGCATAGTGCCAATTAACTCAAACCAAGTCAATTCATTGAAGCCTGAGCAGGGTTATCTACTTGGACTATATAGACTATAGTAACTAACAGTTGTCAGGATTATCTAGGCTACTGTTGCACTATGTCATAAACCCCTTATGCAACATTGTCTATATCATACTAAGTAGAAGAGAGATGGCAACAGTTACTATTAGAACTGAAGAGTTCCAATGGCAGAGAGGAACAGTGGAAGTGTAGTGTTGAATGGGAGATACTCACTCAACTAAGAAGAGAGGAAGTAACAAGGAGAATTGAATGAAGAATCTTGCTTGAAGAGGCTAATGCCTAGACAGAGGGAATGAAGATTCTTGTAGTGGTCTTACTGAGGTGAGGTAGAAGTGAAGAACACTACTCTGATTGTTTAGGACAAATAGGTCCTGTATATATACTACAGCAGTATAAGATTAAGGTGGAGATTATTCTCCTATATGGTCATGCCCTATGACCTGAAGATAAGAGGGCTAAACACCAGTGGTGGAGTCACTGTAGATGACATCAGAAATAAGAGAACTCTGAACCCTGGGTGTATGGTATGATGTCAGAGTCTAGAAGTGTGATGTATCGTCAATCTAGAACAGTGTAGAGTTGTCTAGTACCAAAAGTGAAAATGGATAGTGGATAATAAAAGATAAGTCCTGGTGGCTGTAATAGAAGTCCTGAAATGGAACACCAGACTTTCAACACTCCCCTTCACTATTTATGTTCCTTTTGGTGAGGATAAGAACTGAGGATAAGGCATGAATGAAGATCCTTGAAGCATTGCCAGGTCAAGGGCTTTGTAAATGTATCTGCAAGCTGATCTCTGGTAGGGATATAGAGGAGTTCTATGACTCCTTCTGTGATGCATTCATGGATATAGTGTTCCAGAATAGCAATGTGCTTGATGCAGCTTTCTTGTGTGGGATTCACTGCTAGAAATCAAGCTGCTTGATTATCTTCATAGAGTGGTATCTTGGGTAGTTTATATCTCATTTCAGAGAAGAGTGACTGGATCCATTGAAGTTGTCTAGCAACCTCAGTCATTCCCATATATTCTGCTTCTGTAGATAATAAGGCAATCTTTCACTATCATCTGGATAGTCATGAGACTATTCCACTTGCAAGGAATATACAATACCCAGTTGTTGAACATCTGGTCTCAACATCTTCTGCCCAGTCAGTGTCACTGTATGCAAGGAAGCCAGCATTGCTAGCACCTTTGTACATAAGGCATAAATCTTTGTTGTTACTAGATAGTGAACAATATAGAGAGCCTTAGTGAGATGTTCTTGCATGGGGTTTGCAGAGAACTGTTACATCTTGATGATGGCATAGGCAAGGTTGGGTTGTGTTCCAAGCATGATGAATAATAGTGATCCAATGACTGACTGGTACTGACTGCAAAGTTCAGGAGAGGATTTGCCTTTGTTTGGAGTGAGTCAAATCACATGAACCAGAAACCAAAATGTAGCCAAGGGTTAGTAGCTCCCATGCCCCCACCAACCATAAGTGAAATTCCCACACCCTCCATTACTACACTATATATACTCCAAAAGTACCAAACATTGTAACAGTTTTGCACCTCACTATATATCTGGATGGTAGTGGAGTACATGCCGGTTTAGCATTCTCCATACTAAAGTGTTTGATAAGCTTGTCAGTGTAAGCAAACTGATCTAGCCTCAGAAGTCACTTTGAGCAATCTCTGGTGATTTACATTCTGAGATATTCCTTTACTACTCCAAGGTCATGGCTTTTCCAGTGCTTCATAAATTGCTTCTTTTTCTGAAGAGTATAGTCATGATTGCTACCCATGAAAAGGGCATCATCAATGTGAATGATGATGACCACAATATTGTCTCTGTTGAAATGAACATAAACTCCTGGATCTGAAAATGTTTGTTTAAAGCTAAACTCCAGGATGATTTTGTGCATTGCTTTATTTCATTGCAACACAGCTTGTTCGAGGCCATAAATGGTGCAGTTCAATCAACAGACCTTTTTCTCCTGTTCTTTGATAATAAAACCCTCTAGTTGTTCCATATATATTTCTTCATCAAGTTCACCAAAGAGGAATGCTGTCTTCACATCTAGCACTTCAATATCCCAATCTTCAAGTGTTGCTAGAGCAAGTAGAGACAGACTGTTTTGAACCAGGCTACTGGTGAAAAGGTTTCTTCAAAATTGATTCCAAAGACTTGTGTAAAGCCTTTAGCTACAAAGCAGGCTTTATAACAACCATCACTTTTCTTAGTGAATTCCATCTTCCTTTTATGGATTGACAATCTGGTGGTAAGTCTGTGAGATTCCAAACTTTTCTTTCTAATAATGATTTATATTCTTTCTTGCATGCACTGTGCCATTTCTTCCTCTCTTTCTCAGGTAGTTTGAGGATATCCTGATAGTGTTTTGGAAGTACAATAGCTTGGGCTTCATTGAGTAGGAAAGAGTAAAAGGCATTGCTGTAAATTTTCTCTAAACCTTCCTTGTTGGTTGGTCTTGGAATAGGTTGTTCCAATAAGGGTCTTTCTTGATTAATGTTCCATTCTATTTCAATTGGTGGGCAATCACTATATGCATTATCAGGTACAATTTTAACTCATTATAAACAATGTGGTCCTGGTCCACAGCCAAAAGGATATGGTCCTCTACCAGCACCTGGTATGGGTTCTATTGGTGGGCTCAGTGGTATAGAATAACAAGGTGATGAAGCACAATGTCCAAAAAGTGGAACTTCTCTTCCTGCATCAGAATCTCCCCTTTTTCTTCTACCAAGTGACATCTGTGATGGAGAAGGTAGAGAAGGTGGATGTGCTGGTTCATTTGTGGAAGATGGATCACAAGATGGAGATCTCATAGGTATGTCAGTTTCTAGGTAATCACCAAGGATAGGAGGTTGGGAAAATATAGAGAGTTTCTTGTCATTGTTGTAAAATGAATGAGGAGGTGGAGAAGGATGATTGAAAGGAGGTTGTGGTGGCTGTTCATTACTATTGGGATCTTGATTGAGATACAGAGGTATCTGTGGAATAAGGGGAATAGTGGTCCAAGGAGCATCCTCATTGGGTCCACTAGGCAAAATAGATTGATAAGGTCTGTTCAGATCATTTTCTTCTTCATCTGGGTTATTTGTCAGGATTTCAATTGAGGCAGGTTTGTCTTTCTCCTCAGAACAATTAGGGAAAGTAGATTTATTGAACATGGCAGTTGCAGATATTATAACTGATCTCTTGGAGGGACTCCAGAAGTGATAAGCTTTGGATCCTGATTAAGAAAGTGTGTATAGTGCAAGAGGATGGTCATCCCAAGGAGTTTGGAATCCTAGGTTGTCAGTAAGAAGGAAGGAATTATTGGACTTACCACAGTGCGTCACTGACAAATATTGCCTAAACAGGAAATTGCACAAGATGGAAGTAAGGAAACAGCATGGGGGCCAAAAACTGCATTCCAAGTCAAAATAGACAGGTTTTATAGTCCAGGGGATACCCTAAACTTGTAAATAAGAGAATAAAATATATGAGAGAGTTGGAATAGTTGAACTTTGAATCTGAAAGGTTAATTAAGCTATATAGGAAAAGTCTGACCACTAATTATGAATCCTAAAGTGATCCAAAAGGAATTGCATGCAGATGACAAGTGGATAGGGTCAGATAGGGGTAGTGTTGCTGTAGGAAATATTGGATCCTTACAACAAGGGGAACTGTAGCAAGACAGTTAGGAGTGAACAGAGATGATTATTCAGATCTAGGTACAAACTTTTTATAATCTGGGTATTCCCAAGACTTTGGTAACTAAGTTACTGGAGAAGCATACTACAAGAGTCTAGAGGTGGCAGTGGCTAATTGTAATAGAAGTAAGGGGAGAACATAGAGAGAAGCAGAAGAAACTCCTAATAAGGAAAGAAGAGACAAGATGGCAAATTGAAAATGGTACTGGACTATATACATAGTATCCAGTATAACTTGGACAGTGGATAGGGATATGAATAGGTGATACTGTACTGGATAGAAAAAAATAAGGACTTGACTTACCTCTAACTGGACATAGAGGACACAAAACACAATAGGGATTACTGGGAGGACATCTGAACAAGGGGAACAGGACAGAATATAACTGTAGGGAGCTAGAGGCTCCTATATCTGAGGAGGTCTTTGATACTGACTGCCCCCAGTCAGACCATGTGACTGTGGAAAGGTCCACATCAGCTAGAACAATGGCAATATCTGTATAAATTTTGCCAGTCATTGGCTAAACCTTCTTTGTTGTTCTTCAACCACATCTGCCATTTCCTTTCTTTTTATCACCTATCATGTCTACTTTCACCAAACTTCTTGCTTTTGCCATGCCTGCTGCCACTGACAGTCTGCAAGAGGTTTCATGCAAGCAATTACAATCTGCCAACAAGCTCATTTTTGACACTGCAATAACAATGCTGGATGACAAAAAGGAGTTGCAAGAGGAACAAGAAATGTGGGTGGTCAAATGGGATCAATGCCTGGTGTGTGTTACAGCTGTGACCAGCAGTCATTACAAGTGGACATGAAGTGTAGCTGCCTTGCAGGAACTCTATTGGGTCCTAACAAGTAGGATTCCTTCAGGCTTATCAGAGTGCCTGGCAATGATGAGGGATACGAAAAAGAGTATCCCATGGGTGGTAACAATCAAAAGTCCCAGGAGAAGAAGGTCAGAGGATCTGGACCTAGGCAAAGATCTGTGTTACGGTTGTAATCAGATATTCTTTTTCTTATCTTATCGGATCACGTGATAGTCACGTGTGCTCACTAGCATCAATTTCACTTTCTCTAGAGCCACTAGATGGACTCGCGCATGGACGCACTTTGTTTCTTTTTCTCTTCCCCGATCAGATCTGAGATCCAATCCCGATATGGATATATTATTTCTCACGTTCATCTCCGTCATGCTTCCATTTCACTCTCACGATTACATGCATATTTAATCACCGCTCCTTCCATTCTACATGC
>JBBPQP010000818.1:0-17061 GCA_038092555.1 Boletus subgraveolens
AGACTAGCACCCTAATCCTTGTAGTCCTCGATGATAATCCTAGTGCCTACCCGCGGGTATTTTCACACCGCGGGTATGTCTGTCACACCGTGGGTATGTACGGTATAACCGTACCCGTACCCGCCACGGGTACGGTGTTGACGGGTATGGGTACGGTGTTGGCTGGCCGACCCGCGGTGTTACCCGTGCTATACCCTACGTGTCTTGAACAAGAGATAGAGGTTCCGCTGACCTCCCCTATTGAGGTTCTTGAGATAGTTGGTCTCGTCTGTCTCGTGAATGCACGACATGGACTCGTCGACTTCGTCCTTCATTGCGATTTCCATGAGCTCGGTGGCCTCGTTCCATTCCTCGGAAGGATTCAAGCCAAACAGTGCGGCAAACGTCTTGCGTTCGCGTCTTCTCCCCTCGATGTTGAAGCGGGTCTCGGAGGGTGAACCTTGTTGAAGTAAAACCCGGTCGGGAAGGGGTTGTGCAAAGCACGGTGTATGCGGGACTGATGAGCATAAAGTGTTGTTCTGTTATGTAGTAAGGCACGAGTGCAGACACAGAATGTTGTCTTTGGCCGAGCGACAGGAAAGTGGCGCAGCCTCTCTTTCTTCTGCCCCACTTCCTTCACTCGTGGCTCACTCTCCTCAGAGCAGAGCTCTCTCCCGATTTTTCCCTCTCCCAGCTGGGTCCTCCGCCTGTCAAAGCACCTCGCTTGTTCCATAGCACTCCCAATCCTGCTTCGACCTGAAGAAACCCTGCAGCATGGCAGACCCAAACCTTGAAGTAGCTCCGGACTTTGCAGGCCCTGACTTCGACATCATACACCAGGGTCTACGCCTGGGCTACCAAGAAAATGACCAACAGGTCATTGAGCACCTAGCAACAGCATGGGATGCCAGCAAAGTTGTGCATGTTGCAGCCTGGAATGTGCAGCAAGCTGCAGATGCCAGAGCAGCCAAGCAAGCTGAGCAGGAATGCAGGGAGCAAGAAGAGGAAGCAGAGAGACTAGCCAGAGTAGAAGCCAAGCACAAGCAATGGGAGACTGACAAAAAGAAACCCAAGATGAATCCTTTCACCCCAGGCATTTCGGCCCCTGACGTCCTGGTTCACCCCCCCTCACAATATGTGCTCCAGAAGCTATCCACCTTCAACTACATTGAACTCTGGTATTTCACCCTTGGTGGAAGGCAGGATGCAGCTAAGCACTCCAACAAGTCCCAAGCTGATGACACCCTCGGCATATCCAGAGTCAATGACCACCTAACTATGCAATCCATCGTGTCAGTTAGAGCCTCATGCAATGCCCTAGCCAACCACAACCTCTCCTTTTCTGAATTCCTCAGGGCCAAGAATGTCTTCCTTGACCATGCCAGGAAGGCTGAATGGCTGATCATGCATCTCGATGCTCTAGCAAAGTTTTTCTGGCTACTAGAAACCCACCCAATGACCCAACTACCTCTAGGAGAAAAAATCATCCTAACCTATGCTTTATGCATCCACATAGACTGGCACTGGAAACTCAAAGTTGGGTGCAGCTATGACATCTCCATCACCAACCAGCATCTAATGCAAGCCATAGCAGATGAAGTCAGGGCCCTTGATGATGAGCTGGTCAAAATCAGGATAAGCACATCCCCCCCCTCCTCACACAGAATTGAACCACTTACCACAACCCCTTGTACCCCTCAACTGACCCATTGCGGTCCCTCTACCACCTTCCCCTCCCCCCCTCCTCTCTTCTAATGTGGCACTGTGGACAACATCCCACCACCGTATTCCCCCCTCCCACAGATGCTAGATTCCATGGACAAATCAGAATCAGCATCAAACTGTGTGGGGCGAGGCATGTGCTCCTTTCAGCCGCACACTGAGCACCAGAGCCACAGATACCACTGCTTATCCTGCTCCCACTCCCTGGGTCAAGCGAGGGATCGATGTGCATGGGGCTTATCCCCCAACACCACTCATAGCCAGTGCCACAGAGCCTCCTCCCACTCCTGCTCTTGCTCCCCCAAACTGTATGCCTGCAGCCAGCCCAGAAGCAAAAGTGGCAAATCAGCCTGCCTGAAATGCCTGGGGTGATTTCCACATGACGTGCATAACTGCAATAGCAATGAACTATGGGACAGAACCCCTGCCTGCTGCAGCTGAAACTCAAATGGCCACCTGGTCAACCCACAAGGCCAATCTGTATGCTCTGACTGGCAGCAACCTCTTGGTTGCCACCTCAAGCACTCACCCCTCCATGAGTGCTCCAGCTGTGGTGAAACTGGTCATGGAGCCCAAGCATGTGCTAAAGCTCAGAAGTGCTGAAGCACTAACCCCCTACATTCCAGATGCCTGGGAGCTATGGCTTCATAACTGTAACCTCCTACATAGATATCCATCCATACCTAATGGCCTTTGCCATGGCTTCCAAGCTGGCCTCTCTAACTTAGCCATCTCCTTCACTCCCCCTAATGACCCCTCTGTTGAAACACATATGGATATATTCAAAGAGATCATAAATAAGGAATTCACCAAGGGACACTACATTGGTCCCTTTGATCTTGAAACCATCACCAATCTCCTTGGCCTGATACAAATGGCCCCTCTATCACTTATATCCAAGCCAGGCAAATATGTATCACCTGGTCCAGAATTTATCATTCCCACACAAACCCCCTTCACCCTACATCTCATCAGTCAACTCCTGGGTAGACCCCAACCAATTTCCCATGCATTACAGCACCTTCCACATCACCTCCTACCTCATAGCATGCCTACTCCCTGGAGCCAAAGTGGCAGTGCAGGACGTGGCTGAAGCATACAGAACAGTGCCTTCCCATCCCTTCCAGTGGCCTTCCCTTGCCATAAGACTATTGGGTGAGGAATTTGCTGTAGACACATCACTGTGCTTTGGCTTCACTCCATCAGGAGGCATCTATGGAAAATTAGGCGAAGCAGGTGCAGACATCATGTGGCATGCAGGAATTGGCCCCATTGCCAAGTGGGTGGATGATCATATATTCTTTCAAATACGACGAGAACACCTACCCGCATACAACCACCTGCACACCCTCCTAGCTAATCAGATTGCCAAGAAAGGGAACTATGCCACAGAAGGTGGAAGGTTCTGGTTTGCTGGGGGTAAGCTCCCCAATGACAAAGTAGAGGAGTTTGACGAGGACATGTCATGCCCCCTCCGAGACCTCTTGCAGATTTCCCCCCACCCAACTCTTGATTCCGACTTCTGTTATAATATTAAGGACATTGATAATATATTGAGTCAGCTGGGAATTCCATGGGAACTATCTAAAGACATACTGTTCACCTCGCAGCCCATGTTTATTGGCCTCATTTGGGACTTTACAGGGTGCACGGTCACCCTCACCGAAACCAAACACCTAAAGTACATCAATGCAATTGCCAACTGGGAAAGCAAGTGAACCCACACATTGCAGGAAGCTCAAAAGCTGCATGGCAAATTACTTCATGCTTTGATTGTCTTCCCAGCTGGCCAGGCTTATCTGGTCAACCTTGAGGTGATGCTGGGAATCTTCAGCAACAACCCTTTTATGCCCAGAACCCCCCCGCATGCAACCCCAGAAAACATCAGCTGGTGGAAGTGCTTGCTCAGCACCCTCCTGCTACCCTCCATCCCTCTACCAGACCTCCAACATGTACACAACTTCCACACCTTCTTGGATGCCAGCTTGAGCACCAGAATTGGCATCACCATTGGTGAGCGATGGCATGCCTGGCACCTCAAACCTGGTTGGCACGCTGATGGCCATGATATCGGATGGGCTGAATGCATCAGTTTCAAGCTCCTTATACACACAATCATCAGTGCCTGTCTTCCCAACCTTCATTTCAAGGTTTTCAGAGACAACAGTGGCGTGGTTGACGGATGGGCAAATGGACGCAGCAGGAACAGGGAGGTCAACAACATTTTCAAACAACTACACTCTTTTCTACAGAACTGTGGCTGCAAGGTCTTCGCCTGATACATCCCCAGCTCTGAGAACCCTGCTGACCACCCATCCCATGGCATATACTCCTCCCCACATCTCCTTCTTCTAAGCATCCCAATCCTCTTAGCTCTTCTTCCGTTCATTGAGGACTGCAGCACCAGCAATGCCCATCCGCCCAGCCTGCTCCTGCTTAACATCATCCATTCTCATCCAGGGCAGGCAGATCACCCAAGCAACCTCAGACCCTAGCTACTGGTCCACCCCTGGCATAACAACCCAACCCCCCATGAGACGAACGCCCACACCCACTGCACCCAACCCTGCCCTCTGTCCCTCTTCCCTGTGTCCTGCCTGCAAAGTGAAAGACTGCCTGGCACTGTGGTCCCCATCTGAACCATGCACTGCTTTAGAATCGCACTCAGCCCTAGCTAAAGCTAATATCAAATGGATCTACAATGTCATGTTGAATGCATGGGCTGCCAACACTAAGAAGACCTATGGTTCAGGCCTTCTGGCCTACCACATCTTCTGCGACAGCAAAGACATCCCTGAGCCCCAGCATGCCCCTGCTAACCCCCCCATCATCGCAGCCTTCATATCCACTCTCACTGGCTCCTACTCCGGAAGTGCTGTTGCCAACTATGTGTTCACCGTTCAAGCCTGGCACACCCTGCATGGGCTTGACTGGTCCATCAACAACAATGAGATAGATGCCCTCCTCAAGGCTGCCACATCCCTCACTCCCCCCTGATCCAAGTGCACACCATGCAAACCCTACACTGTCAACAACCTCGTCAGCATTCGCAGTAATATCAACCTGGCCTCTCTGTTTCACATGGCAGTATTTGCGTGCCTCACAATGGCGTTCTATGCAACTGCACATACTGGTGAGCTTACAGTGAAATCCCTCTCCTCCTTTGACCCCCACACCCACATCAAACCATCAGACATCTCAATGCAATGTGACCGCCAGGGCAACCTGGTCACCAATTTTCACCTCCCAAGGACAAAGTCATCCCCAATTGGAGAGGACATAAGCTGGGCCAAGCAGGACGGCCCATCGGACCCCCATGCCACGCTGGAAAACCACATGGCAGTCAATGCCCCCCTCCTGGATGGCCTGTTGTTTGCCTACCAACATGGCAAGAAATACCATCCCCTTACCCACACCAAATTCCTTGCCATCCTAGCTCCCATGCTGAAAGCCACAGGCAAACCACCTCTACACAGTCACGGCATATGCATCAGCTGGACCCTGGAATACCTGTTGTATAATGTTCCCTTCAATGTGGTTAAGGTCAAAGGCAGATGGGGTAGTGATGCATTCCTCGTATACCTCCACCATCATGCCCAAATTCTGGCTCCATACATCCAGACCCAGCCCTTTATACATGAAATTTTCCTCAGGCTAACCCTCCCACCCATCCACTAATCACGGTGAGTTCCTCCTTATCCCCGTCTCCTAGTCTCTGGGTCTGTGTTCTTCACACCAGGCGTCGTTGGACAACTATTTAATGGGTCAGCAGCTCATCACAGCCCTAGATCTCTTCGGAGCCAGACAGCACTCCACACTGCCACCCACTCTCCCTCTCATGTCACATCACACACGTCATTGATACCACACCATATGATTTGTTGTACATACATCACACAAATCTACCACTGTGTTCCCCCCAGTCACTGATCTCCAAGCTAAGGCCAAAGAGGGCATTTTCAAAGTGTGTCAGTGGAGCAGTTAAGGACAATGGTGGTATGTAAGCTTGGACAAGCGTGGGGCTCATTGCAATTACATAATCACAAATGTGCAGGCAAACTTGTCCAGTTCCCAGACTTTCTGGTGAACACAATGCCAAATGGAATGCACATGTCCTGTGTGACTGTTTTCTTGATTCAGTTCGCCCAAATCGCATATGGCCACATCCCAGACACTTGCAAGAGCCATGACTGTTATGACCTGTAACAATGGTACACGTTCGTGTGTCGTCGACTTGGCCTCTCCTCAGTGGAGTTAAGTCGAGACCTCGTTCCTACACTTGGACACCCTCGTACGAGATTAAGTGTGAACGGCCTAGCAATAGCTAGCAGTACCTGGACTGGCCAGGAGTGGGAAGAATAGAGGATGAAGCAGCGGTGAGGCGAGGCACGAGGGAGGTGATCTCGAGGAACAGAAGTCCACACGAAATAGTGTAGATTAAGGTTAGAGAAAGAGAGGGATACAGGCAGCGCCCTAATATATATACTGAGGACATTTAGGGCCGGTATCGGAGTCCGAAGTATAAATAAGGAAATGATGCGTTGCGTCGCGAGGCACGTGAGATAAATGGAACGTGGAATAAAGGGAATACGAATAGCCATAAGAGAGGCTATGAGGAGGCAGTGTCTGGGGACGAGTCATAAAGAGTAAGAGGGAGTCAGAGATAAAGGAGATAGCTGAAGGCAGAGAAGAGAGGAGAAATGGGAACTACTGGAGGCAGTGAAGAGGGAGGTATCTGGGGGCGATGATGGAGATGTCCACCCGATGGTCTAAGCCTCAAAGAGAGACTCGTCCAGAAGGTCGGCCCACGTAGAGGTAGGGATGTCATAATCCCTCAGGTCGGAGAAGAGGGAGGAGAATAGGGAGGAGCCGGGGTGATCGAGATGGTGGGGTGGGGTAACCGACGAGGGAATTGGAGTTGGTGGGCGAGGAGGAGGAGTCGTAGAAGAAAATTGAGTAGGGGTTTCCTCCATAACCGTAACAATGACCAGACCAGGTTTCATGCATATGCATCTCTCAGTCTGTGTACACATGGGGCTACAGGACTGTCCTTCTTGCCAGGCCGTCCCCAGTTCAGACTCATCACAGGAGTTACAGTCCAGAAAGTCTTAGTATACCTTATGGCCCCCACATATGTTCGTATCCACTCATCTGGTGTATGCAGTCCCATTGGTAACACACCCAGAATGTTGCAAATTTCCATAAGCCATGCCAATGCCTTGGCATGGCTTTTAAGGCATAAATTCCCACCCCCCCATTTTTAGACATGCCAACAGCACCCACTTTTCCTGATCATGTTATTATCATGGTTTGCGAGGCCATTACTGTTATGGTTTTGGTACCCCCCCAGTCTTTTTCCTTCTTGTCCACAACCACGTATCAACTCTGACCACCCTGTCACTGGACCACCCACCCTGGTGCATTCTCGTGCTCGTTCACACTCAATGCAATGCATCCTGCACAGCACAGCTTCACCCCCTTCCACACTGTCCTTCCTCAGTGCCACCCCCTGACACAGCCGCCCTCCTGTGTCCCACCTTGGATCTTCCCTGGATCTTTCCTGGAATATCCCCAGGGATCTTCCCACCCCTTCCCTCCTTTAGGGTTGCCCTTTACCCTACCTCTGGATTTCTCTGGCACAGCCTCTTGAAGTGCCCCCGGATCTCTCTAGTACTGCCCTTCAGTACCCTCTTGCACAGCCGACCTCCTGTGCCCTCCTCGGCAATCCCCATCTCAGTTGAGGCCAGATCTCCCCTGAACATCGCCACCCCACCTCATGTTGCGCTCCAACCTCACTATGTTCATGTGACCACTCACGTGCCATCACACACGTCACACCACGATGATTCCCACAACGCGTCCTTCCACTCATGAACTTCCCATGGCAGACCCCTCCTGCCTTTTTGGGCGATAATCTCACCACACTGACTCCAGGTTTCCTTATGCGGATATGGACTCTTACCATATTAGGTTAGACTGTGCATGGACCACCATTACCAGATTGGGATATACCTGCCCTAAAGCCCTTATGGCCAGGGTATATAAGTTCGAGCTCCTCTTGAACACCTTTCTCTCTCTAACCTTGATCTGACACCTAAAAGTGTACATCTTACGGTTACTCTTGTGGTATTCATCATCCATTCCCTGCAACATTCCCTTGCTTGACCTCTACCTCGCCCTCCCCTCCTCCCTCCTTCGTTGAAGGACTTCGTCGACAACTCTAGGTCTCCTCTAGAGTCCCAACAAGGCAACTCATCGTTGCCCTCCTACCCAACAGCTCGTCGTCGTTGGCTAGTCTCCCAGTTCTCCACTCCAGTCAGGAGAACCTGCCCAGTTTGACGTCGACCTCGTTACCCAACGTCCTCACCTCAGTCAAGGTCATCCGACCTTCTTTGCCTAGGACTCTTGGTCGTCGTCTATCTCAGGGTACTACTTCTAGTATCCCTCACCACCTGTCACCAGGCTCACGTTAAGCCTAAAGGTATCCTACATCGTTAGGACCAACAAGAGTTAGGCTTAAGGCGGCTCTATGCTTCGTGTCTACTTGTATGCCTGCGGGTCACAGTCGTAACAATTACAAGGCCATTATCACTGTCACTTATTCATTATCATTACCTGATCAGGATATGTCATGATAAGATCTTATTATGGAACTCCCACCATTACAACCATCCCATTCTTCTGAAGATGCTTGGAGCCATTTCAATCCAGCCCTCTCAGTTGTCATGTTTCTAGTTTGTTTCTAGCCATTGAATTTCTGAAACTATTTACATGCAGACAAACCTGAATGACAAAAATACAGTAATTGTAGTGATAATTGTTCCAGGTGTAGCAATGGTGCCAGCTGAGGCAGTTCCAATGCAACAAAGGTATGAAATCACTAGTGTCAATTAGTAACATGCTAAAATACAAGGAGCATAACAACTTACATGCAGAGCAGCAATAAGGAACGTCCAGGTTACAGTGCATCTGAGTTGGTGCCAATGGTGTAAACATTGTCAGAGGAGTTTGAGGACAACGAGGCTATGATAAATGTCTTAATACAATACTGCAGCACCGAAGAACAAATTAAAACTCACATTGGGGGGACAATTACATGTTCAAGCAGACAACAACAACAAAAGTCACAGAGGCACCACAACAACAGGGTTCATTGACAGGTAATGGCAAGGTAGTGGTACAAGGTCAAGTTGGTAAAAATTAGCCAAGTGCAATTATTATGATATACTAACAGAGTTTAAATAATGTTTTATCCTTTTCAGGAATATCAACACTTTAAATAATATTATATTAATAATAGGGGGGGCAAGTGCATGACATGCTTCATCTTCAAAATGACAGTTCTAGGCAAATAAAGTGAGGTACAATGGAATGAGATTACCACACTGCAGGTAAAGCAAAGGTGGAACATACCTATTTGATTAGAGTCATGGGGGTGCCATTTTCATCCATGGGTCATGATGATGAGATAGTAGGATGTGTGCAGATGAGTCAAATAGCACCAGGTGACAAGTAGGGGGTAGGGAGGCATTGATGAGGAAAGTTGTAGAATAAAAAAATAATGCATGGTCGTGATGTTGGGATATAGGATGCACATGGATGGGTGGAGTATAGGGTGTCCATGGATATGTGATGGAATATTTCTAGATTGTTGCAAGTGAGGAGGTGGAAGGAAAGTTATTGTGACCTGCAGCTATGAGTCCTCGACACCCTCAGTATCGCTGTTCTCAGCCACTGTATCCATGCATTGAAGCTTGACCTGACAGAGGGCTTTCAGTTTTGGCAGATTGCCCTGCAAGGACACTTGTGTGCTCTCCTCCAATTGCTTGAGTGCCCACTTGCATACCAAGATGCTTGCCTGCACATGACATATGTAAGCCAACTGCTTGGTGATGTCAAAAATGCTTACCTTCAAAAAGTGTTTTCTGGCATACTTCCTGTGGAACAACTCATGTCATATGAGTCTTAGTATGTAGTTCAACATCAAATTTGCAATGGGGAGCAAGGAGCTCTTGGCATAAGAAGAGTAATGTGCCAAATTCACAGTCTTCGTGAAAGGAATCAACGAACATCCAGTGGGTATGAAGGCATGTACCCACTCATTTATGGTTACTGGGAATCAAGTGTGCTAGCCAGATTGAAGTGGCAGCCATCTTTGATTGTCTTCAACACATAGTGCTCTATGAGGAGGATCCCAGACCTGGTGTATGAGGAGTCAGCACAATAAAGGAAGTGGGATACAGAAGGAGCCACAATCTCTCCTACCTTTGTGGAGATAAAGAGGTATGTGATGTCAACTAATTGGAGCTTGGCAAGTGACATGACCTGGGCTGACAAGAAGTGGTCAATGATATTGACACATAAGAAAAACATTTCAGGGAGAATATGAAAATGTACATGAACCTGGACAAGCCAGTTGAGCAGGATACCTTGCATGGACCTTGGTGAGTGACATGACCTGGGCTGACAAGCAGTGGTCGATAATATTGACATGTAAGAAAATGCTTCAGGAAGGAGACAAAAACATGTACATACATGAGCCTGGATGAGCCAGTCAAGCAGGATACCTCACATGAACCTTGGTGAGTGACATGACCTGGGCTGACAAGAAGTGGTTGATGATATTGACATGTAAGAAAATGCTTCAGGAAGGAGACAAAAACATGTACATACATGAGCCTGGATGAGCCAGTTGAGCAGGATACCTTGCATGGACTATGCAAGCTTCTTCTGACTTGACATGTGATCGGGATTGGGAAGTGTGGTGAGCTATGGGAGATGGGTGAGATGGGTGAGGGCAGTGTAGGTAACTGGTAGTTATCTTGATGTGTTTCATGTAGTCAAAAATCTCAGTTACACATTTGCTAACCATTAGAGGGTCATCACCACCCTCAGTATCAAGGTCATCCCATTTGTTGCCATTCAGATTAGCCTCTGGCCCACTGCCATTACCTGCATTGAGTGAGGTGGCTACCTGGGCCTCATTTTCATGTTGCTCTTCAAATAACTTTGCCTCATCAGGCCTGTCCAGTGAAGTTTGCCACTTTTTGAAGATATGATTGTCATCTTTACATGTGTTAGTTTTAACATTCAAGTGAGAAGCGACCTGCTTTGATAGGTCTGCTCACTGTACCTTGGAACACAGTCATGGTGGAAGGACAGTAGGTCCTTTGGGGTTCATTAGTGGCACAGGGGGCACAACATTGATAGCCATGGCCCTGGAAGCATGCCTCACTTGCCTTAGATCACTGCATCCACATTGTTTTTATTGGCTTTTGCACTAGAGGTAGCAATGGGGCAGTAGCACAGGTGAGAATGCAAAGTGGGCATAGGTGGACCTTTGGATGGTGGCTTTGAGTGGATGATTGGATGGAATGTAGCGTTCTAGTTGTGGGGTGAAACAGCAGCATATTACAGTGTTGGCATGTCTAGAAGAGAATGAGATGGTTTCTAAGAGAGTGATAAGAACTTACTGGTACCATCATGTTGGTGGTGAAGACAGAGACAGTGAGTGGACTCACCTGCCATTTTCAACCAGCTATGTAGGTGCAGCCAAGACCCCATGCAGTAGCAATTTCTGCAAAACACTGGCCAGCCAATGTGTCATTTCCTTGCCAATGACTGGCTAGCCCACACTGGCTGATGGGGGATAATAGTGTAAATGACAGGATGGCCACTAAATGTATAGTCCATTGTTTGCCAGTGGGCCCATGAGTGACCCAAGGGCAATAGTAAATAAATGAACAGGCTTAGACAGCACTACACCAGATTTTATCCCTCTCCTCACTAACTGGCTGATTCCCATTGAGCCATACATTACTGGTTGGCCAATGAACTTTTGTCCCTCCTTCACCGACTGGCCATCCTCACTGATCTGTGCATCACTGGTTGGCTCATAAAACATTGTCCCACCCCCATTCCTACTTGACACTGGTTGGCCAACCTGATGAAATTTTGTCCCTCTCTTGCTGTGGTTCCTTCACTGACTGGCCCATCCCATCTGACCTGTGCATCATTGCTTGGCCAATGAAATTTTATCATCTCCTTGCCAACTGGCTGATCTGGTTGATTCATATGCTGACAAATGTTTGTCCCTCCTTTGCATACTGGCTGATGCCCACTGACCTATGCATCACTGCTTGGCCGATGAAATTTTATCACTCCCTTGCCAACTGGCCGATCTCCATTGATTCATACACTGACAAACTTTTGTCCCCCAACTGGCTGATACCCAACCTATGCATCACTGCTTGGCCAACAAAATTTTGTCTCTCCCTGGCCACTCCCCATTGACCTGTGCATCACTGATTGGCTGACAAAACTTTGTCCCTTCTTCACCAACTGGCTGATCTGACCCTGATAAGCTTTGTCCCCTCTTTGCCGGTTGGCCAATCCCCACTGACCTGTGGCCCACAAAACTCCATCCTTTCTCGCCAATTGGCTGATCCCAGCCAGCCAGCAGTTCCTGCCTTGCTGGTTGGCTTGTCGTTCTGCCACCCTGTTGTTTTTGGTAGTTTACCCCTTACTGGCTCACCAGTGAGCCCATTGCTGCTATTTGCCATTCCATGATACTGGTAGAGACTCCCGAGCCTACTTGTTGACCCTATCTGCTATTGTCTTGCTGGCTCATATTCCATTATCAATTCCATTCAGCAAATTATGTGAATACCATATTCTCTCCACTTCAGAACACTTATATGTATTATCCTCCATTCGTGTTAAATGTCAGTGGTGACATCGGTCATACAGCAGTGTGTTGTGCACATTCCTCAACCATACAAAATGTCAATGTCGAGTTGGGATGCATCATAGCTACAAGGCTACCAATGCATTGGGACCCGAAAGAGAGTGATATGAGAGTGACTAAGACATGAGATGAGATGACAGTGATGGTGATGATGGACTACACTGGGGGTTTATATACCCCCACTGATCTGCAAAAAAGGAAAGTTGCCATTGTACTATGTAGCCACAATCACATAATCTGTTGCCAATGTAGGCTATGTTGTCAAGCAATACTGGCAGTGTTGCTACTGTTGACTGTGTAGTCTACTGTTGACAAATTTTGTACTACAATACTACTGTTGACAAGCATGCACGTACAGCCCGCGGGTGTGGATATCCACAGGTCTGTACCCACATATTAAAGGTACCCAGAAAGCATGCAGAAGCGGCCACATGATGCGCATGATTACATGTGTTGTGTGGCTGCTTCTGCACACCCAAGGTGATGGCAGGAACAAATTGAGGTGGAGAGATGGGAGTGAGTTGAGGGCGAGACAGTGACAATAATGAGATGGTGAGTGGTGAGGGTGAGACAGCGAGACAGGAATGGGTGATGTGGCAGGGGTGAGATGAGGGTGGTGGTGAGACAGGGAGATGAGGGTGAGTTGAGGGCGAGATGGTGGCAATAGTGAGACAGTGAGCAGTGAGGGTAAGCCAGGGGTGAGTTGAGGCGAGATGAGGATGATGGCAGGATGGTGATGGTGAGACGGTGAGACGGGGGTGAGACAGCAAAGGTGAGATGGTGAGATAAGGGTGAGTTGACAGTGAGACAGGCTAATGAGGGTGATGGTGGGACAGTGAGATGGCATACTAAAGTGGAATGCTGTGCCAAGCGATGACATGGGTGTAATGTGCCAATGGATACCAGTTCGCCTCGTGTGCCAAAGGGCCATGGCAAATTTGTGATTTGCCAGGTGCCTCGTTACACAAGAGTGCCCTTGCTTTGCCGCACCATCGATTCGCTCACCCAGCTCAAGTACAACAATAAACATATGTAAATTGATTCTCGCCATCTGCAATGGCAACATTGTTGGTTCCAGAAACAACTGACCTACATACCCCCTGTATTGTACTCAATATCCTTGGTGCAGATCCTGACCAGTTGGCTGACAAAACCTCAGCCCTCCTTTGCCAACTGGCCCATCTCCACTGATCTGTGCAAGGTAGCAGTCCAGAGGTGGGAAGTGTATGATCTATGAAGATAAATGACATCTGGCCTTGCTTCCGGTTTGTATGGCCAGCCATGTCGAAGGCTCAGAGTGATGCAGAAAAAGCTAAGAGGAAAATATCCTGTTGCACACCTTTGGAGCCTGGACAGTCAAATACCAGGTGGGTGTACTGCCTCAGCCCTTGGTGACCTTGCTAGGCCCACAGCGACCAGGATTTTAGTCAGATTACCTAGCAGTGTTCACTGTTGTACATCATGTTGAACAGAATGAATGGCGAACTCTGATCCTGAGTTTCGGATATAGTAATTTAAATAACAGTACTTGGGTGTATTATGATCTACAAGTTCAGGTATTCAACATGTAATTGAATATCTGTATGAATCATTCAGAGCGAACAAGACAGTAAAAATGTTGTTGAACCTGCAAGTGCAACAGTCAACATCCTTGTAACTTGGGCACTTCATCGTGTAGTACATACCGACATCTTAGCCCAGCTTAGGGGCCTTGCAAGAACGGATAGAACATGTGATACGAGTGGGAGGAGAGTGTGATGGAGAATTGGAGCTGTCAGCATTTGATTCAGAGTTTGTGTCATCCTCAAAGTCTTCATTGTCAGACCGAGGGTGCTTTTTCCCACGGAATCGGTAATTGTACCATGCTTGATATCACTCATAAGCAGTCAAGCCTGCTGCAGCTACCAGCCCAAGTTGAACAACTTTCCAATCAACAGAAAAGCAGATGTTGGCATTTTCCAGCTTCTCCGTGTTGGCAGCTGGATTGAGCTTTTGGGAAAATGAAACAATCAGGTCTCAAGCCTTTGACAACCCTGTTGTAATTGCCTTTGTGACCCCCTTCATTTTTATAGAGGGAAAGAGGGACTTTCAATAATACTATGTCAGAAAAAGTCTGAGTGACCAAAAACATAACTTATGCCATGTGTTGTATGTTCACTATCAATATTAATCATCTCAGTGCTGTCATTCTTCACCCAGACAAAATAGTCCGCTGACATGATATTGCACCAGATGTGGTCAGCAATGTCGACTGTTATTGACTGAGGCATAGTGATGCTGGTATGCTTCCTGAGACCCAGGAAGCTCTTAGCATTTCAGCATTGGTCTTTGTCGGCGAATTGAGCCCATGCATTTGTCTCCTCCTTGGAGCTCTGGTAATCTGGGGTTTCTGTAACTATAATCACCACAACAAGCACCACTTTTGGATGTGCATCGATTTCTTTTTTTATCTTCATTCATAGGATTTCCTGGTCCTGGGAGAATGTGCACTCAGCGAGGACTGGGATCTGGGGATCCTTGGGGTCGGAGAGGGATGTGAGCAGGAGGCTAAGGTCAGGAGTGGCAGTATATCTGTTCTTCAGTGACTAAAACAGAAAATTCATTTTGACACTAGCACGCAGCATGTACCTATCATACGGGAGGCTGCATACTACAGAGCTGAGATTTTTCCTAAAGTCAGTTAGTGGCATCTCATGGATGGATCACAGCATTTCCATGATCAGAATGGTGTTGCATGGGCTGTATGTTAACCTATAGCTGTGGGTAAGTGGCGTAAGCCCCATGTCACTGGGGTCCAAGAACTTACAATACTTTGGTTTTTTCTGGAAGCATCCTCTTTCTCACACAAGGTAAGCAATCACTTTGTATTCTTGGATGTCGATCCCCTCAAAGAGATGGTAAGTCTGGCATTATGGTCAGTTTGGGGGGCTCTAAACTGATTTTTTTCATCCCATGAATGCATTCATAGTGAATGTCCCCTTCTGATGCTCAGTATCTGGGCAGTTGGGCAATAGAAGACACTTGATAAGTTTCTGGAATGAACCTTGATGGACATGGGTTTTCATCTGTATTATACAAGAAAGTACACATACCTGAGTTCGAAACAGCTGTAGCAAAGGTCTGTGGTAAAGATTGAATGACTCTGTGGAATGTTTCATCTGTCTCATTTTGTGGTAGAGCGTCGACAGGCTGAGGTGATTTCTGTGTTGCAGTTACTGCTGGGCAAAGATCGAGTTTATCAAGTTTGATAGTTGCATCACCAGTGGGAGATCGTAAGGACCATCTAGCAGATTCTGTCTTGTGGTTCAGCAAAGTAGTTGTCTTGGCGGGTAATATAGTGGAAGTGGTAGCGTTTTGTGTTGCTGGCCTCACAATGCTAGTACCACTTGAACAACAACAGAAGGAGTCACTTTTTACAGCAAGAGACATCTCGGGCTCAGCAGGGGGGTGGGGGATAGGTGTGAGTGCCATTTTTGACCCTTTCTGTCTTTGGGTATTAAAGACAATTCCAGTTGTGGATGGCTAAAACAGAATTGACAGCAGCGCTTGGCCTGCAATGTCCACCAAAAATCAATCAGGTATGAAGATGGGAATTTGGACATATTGCTGCCAATAAACCAGAGTAGTTAGAACTCCGTCCTCTGACTCCTATCCAAAACAATACTTTATTATTCATCTGTTTTGTAGACATCCTGGTCAAAAACATTGCACAAATCCATCGCCATCTCAAAACTCACCTGGACTTCATTGCCTTCACAAACATTCAAGTGTTCGAACAGAACAAGATCTGAACTGCTGGTTACAACAGGATGGAGCAGGGACCTACAGTTTAGTTATGCTGCACAAGTATTCACTCACATTTCCAAAACCTTTTTGAATACCTCAGACATACCTCAGGGATGGATGTTATTCACGTCAATGGTAGATACTGTTATGGTCATAATTGGACATTCTTTATCTTTATCTTATCGGATCACATGATAGTCACGTGTGCTCACCCAAGTCACTTTCAACTTTCTCTAGAGCCACTAGATGGACTTGCGCTATGGATGCACTTTGTTTCTTTTCTCTTTCCCTGATCAGATCTGAGATCCAATCCCGATATGGTTATATTATTTCTCATGTTCATCTCCATCATGCTTCCATTTCACTCACACCATCAATATGTGTATTTAATCACCACTCCTTTCATTCCACATGCCTATGCCTCACATATTTAATTACTGTTTATCCTATGCCCTAGATCATTAGATCTAAACACACATGTACACACATAGTATGAATATATAAACCCAGAGGACTATGGCTGGAATCTCCAGTCTAGTCTCTTTGGATATTACCATCTAAAGCAGGACTCAGGAGACCTTAGGGCTCAACCTCTCTTCCTTCCTCCACTTTTATGACTTGATATCATTTGGTGTTACCTGAAGCATTAGGCTTTAGACCATTTCAGATACATGCTAGGAGAAAAGTTAGGGTCAGGCTTATCTGGTGAGTGGTAGTAAGATTCCAAAGATGACAGTGTGGTTGATGAGTACTTCATCCAATCTGGATCAACTCAGGCGCAGTTCATCATGCTCACTCAGCTGCTAGGTGCCACTGGACTACCTTGA